>OVAX01000231.1:373-102855 GCA_900406405.1 Lepidium africanum | reverse complement strand
CCAAACTTTTTATTTTTCCTTGCAGTAAATCAGATACTCTCTATTCTTCAGAAACGAAATGTTACAGAGACATGTTCTGATAATAACTCACAAACATCTTATAAAAGAGTACCTCCAGAATCAAATACCAACAAAATCCCGAAAGTAGAGCCTGTTTCACCGAAAGGTAACTCCAAAATGTAAAAATTTAGCTTAATCAAATCAAAGTAGAATTTGTTAGCCATTCAGAGTACAAAACTGAAGTATGACACTCATAACTACAACTAATACTTTCTTTTGCTTATCTTAGTTGCAGCACCATCTATGGAACAATGTACAGTGCAAGAAACATTAGTGATAAGCACGAGTGATTGCTTAATGACTCATCCTCTACATGAGATTCCGAGTTTTGACCTCGGAATATAAACACCAACCATCGATATCAATTTATTCGAAATGTTTCTAAAATCCAAAATAACCTTACAATCGGACCTAACTAAACTACAACTGAAGCCTAAACTTAGATTCGCATAAAATAGCAGGAAATCATTGAGATTACAGTGAAATTTACAGGAAAATAGATTAGGATGAAGAACATGCCTTGATTTTCAGAAGACTTCGCAAAATTAGCTCTGGTGAGTCAATCTACAGTCGTCACAACCTTCACGACATCAACACCGGCCTTCTTAATCGGCGGTAAACGTAACCGGCAGCATGAGGATTTGGGTTTTTTGAAGAAGAATGAAATCGTGAATAATTCAGAGGGTTTGAAGAGAAGGGGTCAAACGCAGCGTTTTGTTACCAACTGGACCGCGGCCCAACCCGCAAACCGCGACGGGCTGGACCGCACGAACCCGCAAACCGCTACAACCGGCCCCGCACAAACCCGCACCGCAACGGGCCTAAACGGGCTCAGCCCGCGGGTTGGCGGCCCGTTAAGCAGCCCTATTTGGGATTGTCTCCTCCCTTTGTCTCTGTATTGAGACCTTCTCATGCCTCACCTCCAAAAGCTAGTTTTTTGACCTCTCCGAGTACTCCAATTGCAGTCTCTACCGCTGGGCACATCCAACAATCTCCAAAGGCTCTCTCTCTTCTGTCATCTAGTTCGGAAGCACCAGAAAGCAGTGGAAAGAAGTTGATTCCTTACACCCCAATGCACTCTTCACTCTCTGGAGAAAGCCTAACAAGGGTCATTTGCTTGCAAAAACCTCCAATTCCTAAAATTCTTGAAGAAGGTAAGGATTTTACTGTGGTACTGTGTAAGAAGAAGAAGGCAAAGGATAGGGTTGTTGTTCACCTCAACGATCCTCCTATGGGAGGCGGTAGCCTCCACCACCACTAACCTACTTTTAATTTCTTGATGCTACTCTTTTATTGGAATGTTAGGGGCATAAATGACCATGTTAAGCAGCGTAAACTTCAGAGTTGGTGCCAGTCCAACCGCCCTCTTTTTGGTTGTCTCTTAGAGACACATATCTTGAAACATAATGCAAGAAAGTTAGTAGATGCTATCAGACTAGGCTGGAGATTTGACTCTAATCACGAGTACTCTAATTTGGGAAAGCTTCTTTTGATGTGGGATCCTTTGATTTCACTGATAGTTTACAGCAAGTCTCTTTAGCATATGACAGTAGGTGTGTATATTCAGGAGAGAAACTTGAACTTCACGGTGACCTTTGTCTACACCTCAAACATTGAAACTGATCGTAGGGATTTGTGGGCTCAAATTGAGCTGTTTCATCAAAATAATTTACTGGCAAACTCCCCATGGTTGGTAACAGGAGATTTGAACCAGACCCTATCACCCTCTAAACATCCAAATAGAGATGCTTTTGATGCTATCTCAAGGGGAAGTAAATGTTTTCGAGACTGTCTATCTTATACAGGAATGTTCGATCTGCCATTCCATGGACCGGTATTCACATGGTGGAATCATAGACAAGTTGACCCAATTGCAAAAAAATTGGACTGAGTGTTAGGGAATGACCACTAGATCCTGAATTTCCCGGACTCACAAGTCACTTTTGAGGAGTCTCTCTTCTCTGATCACACGGTATGTTGTATAAGGTTCCCAGAACAAGTGGCTACGGTCAAAAAACCTTTTAGGTTTAATAATCATCTTATTGCCCATCCGGACTTTAAGAGTGTTGTTGCTCAATCTTGGTCTTCCTCCCTTAGAGGTGGTACTCGGTCACCAATGCTTAGAGTGAGTCAGAAGCTCAAATTACTTAAGAGAGATTTAAAGCAATTAGATCATGGTTCATTCTCCAGGATTCAGCAATGTTCAACTGAGGCCTTATCCTCCCTTGAATCTGTCCAGACTGTGATGTTATCATCCCCCTCACCGCTCAATGCTGAATTGGAGCTTAATGCTCAAAAAAATGGAAGGAATTATCTACTGCAGAGGAAACATTCCTGAGGCAAAAATCGAGAGTGAGATGGCTCAAACTGGGGGATCAAAACACAGGTTTTTTCCACAGGTGTGCAGTAGTCCGTACAACAACAAATAGGATTCTACTCTCCTAAAGGAAGATGGGATGAGAATCACTAAGCCAGAAGAGATCAAGAGTGAGTGTATTGCATATTACAAGTCCCTCCTTAGATCTCAAACGCAGCCAACAGCACCTTTCTCCATGGAGCTTATCGTAGACTCTCTGTCCTTTCGATGTGATGATTCCCAGAAGAGGGAGCTTGTAAGGGATTTCACACGAGCTGAGATTAAGGCAGAATTTTTTACTTTGCTGGCGGAAAAGTGTTCAGGACCAGATGGGTACAGCGGTGAATTCTCTAAGAATTATTGGGAAATTATTGGAGTTGAGATAACAAATGCAGTTTTGGAGTTTTTCTCTACAGCACGAATAGAGCCAGCAATGAACTCAACTACTATCACACTGATTCCTAAGACTCAGAATGCTGAACATGTCTTGGATTTCAGGCCAATCTCCTGCTCTAACGTGATATATAAGGTTATATCTAAACTTATCTCTCGCAGATTGTACCTTATCCTCACTCAATTTGTCTCTGCGAACCAAACTGCTTTTGTTGGGGGAAGACAAATTGTGGAAAAAGTCCTCTTGGCGTCAGAATTGGTGCAAGGGTACAACAAACCTCATATCTCTAGCAGAGGAATGCTAAAAATTAACCTTAAAAAGGCCTTCGACTCAGTTGGTTGGAGATTTGTCTTAGACATTATGAGAGCCACGCATTTCCCACCTAAATTCATCTACTGGGTGCAGCAGTGCATAAGCACCACAAGGTTTTTTGTCATGGTAAATGGTGAGTTATGTGGGTATTTCAAAGGATCTCGAGGTCTGCGGCAGGGAGATCCCCTCTCACCGACGCTCTTTGTGATGACCATGGAGGTTTTCTCACAGTTGTTGAACAAAGCTTACACAAATGGGACTATCGGATGTCATCCCCATGCCACATCCCCATTAATATCCCACCTGGTTTCTGCCGATGACATGATGGTATTTTTTGATGGTTCTCACGCATCCTTACAAGGCATAGTCACTGTGATTAACCAATTCGCTCACTGCTCCGGTCTCACTATGAACACTAGAAAAACGTCTCTGTTTCTAGCATGTGTTAGTAATTCGGTTCCAACTCATATTTTGAGTTCCTTTGGTTTCCAAGAAGGGACACTTCCTGTGAGATATTTGGGTTTGCCACTTCTTCCTGGGAAATTGAAGAAAGCTGATTACGCTCCACTAGTTGAGAGAGTCTGAAACAGACTACTTTCATGGACTTCAAGGCATCTTTCGTTTGTAGGGCGGCTCCAACTAATAAGCTCGGTGATCCAAAGTATTTTGGCTTATTGGTGCGGTGCTTTTATTCTGCCAAACAGATGCATAAAGGATATCACAAATCTATGCAGAAACTTCCTGTGGGCTGGAGAACCAAATACTCCTAAGAAAGCCAAGGTTAAGTGGATTCAAGTATGCACACCTAAATCAGCGGGAGGACTGGGTCTAAACGATATTAATTCCTGGAATAGAGTCTTCGGCCTAAAACTTATTTGGCAATTATTCTCTAAGTTTGGTTCCTTATGGGTGGCATGGTGTAGGCATCACAAGCTGCGGAATAGATCATTCTGGTCTCTACTTTCAACTACCACTTGTTATTCAATGTGGTGTCAGTTGCTGCAACTACATTCTATGGCTCATGAATATATCACTTGTAAACTTGGTGCAGGTGAACAATGTTTCTTTTGGTATGATAAATGGACACTGTTTGGCCAGTTAATTAATTTTATAGGCACTCATGGTCCGAATACATATGGCATCCCAGCAGATGCAAAGGTATGTTCTATTTCAGACTCAGGTAGTTGGAGGTTTAGAGGAGCAAGATGTGATAATGTTGAGCATCTGCTGATTTATTTAACATCAATCACGTTGGTTGAAGATAAGGAGGATACCTTCTCTTGGATGAATGGCTTAGGTACCACAAAGGATGAGTTCACTTTTGTTTTGGTTAGGAAACAACTATTAGACAACCTCCCACAAGTTCCTTGGTACAAAGAAGTTTGGTACTCAGCTGCTGTTCCAAAATATGCTTTCACGGTTTGGCTTGCGTGTAATGATAGGCTCCCAACAGCCTCTCACCTTGAAGCTTGGGGTGTTATGAGCACAAACACATGTCACTTATGTGGTATCTTCACAGAAACAGGAGACCACTTACTCCTTCAATGTCCCTACAGTTATGATGTGTGGAGACTTTGCTGTCAGAAACTTCAATATTGTTTTGGAGGTTTTAATACTTGGTCCAACTTCTTGGCCTGGCTAATGCGATCAGAACAGTCAAAGGATGAGAGGGATCTCAAGCTAATAGCTGCTCACACCATTATTTATTCCCTATGGCGTCAACGTAATGATTGAATTTTCACGAATTCATCACTATCTGCTGAAGCTCTCTTCAAAAATGTAGACAGGAGGGTCAAAGATATCTTCCTGTCACGTCTGCATCTACCTAAGTTTCAAAATTGTCTTGCATTATGGTTCAGGGTCTAATTCCTCAACTCTTTTTCGGTTGATTCTGTCTTTTATTTTTCAGAATCTTTAGGTTGGCGCCACTTGTATAGTTTTAAATTTTTGTTTTGTGAACCGTTATTTTAATACAACCAGAAATTTTAACAAAAAAAATGAATGAGATTTTATATTTCATAGGTGATCTTGGTCCTTTATTTATAGTTCTTGCTCGAAACTTATAATCTATCATGGTATCAGAGCTTACGATCCTTGTCCAACAAAGCATGCATTATGCGTCTGTGGTTGTGTTTCAAGGTTATACCATTTATCATCTTAAGGAGGCGGGTTAGATGGTGATATATCCCATATCAGAAATTAGGGTCACTGTATATAATATATATGATCTTAAAACCACTATACTCATTACCAATTGGTTTTTTTATCAATTGGTTTTAAATTGAAAATTCATAATTCATCATATATATATATATATATATATATCTTATATGAAGATTTTACCGAATACCATGAAGCCTAACTATAATCTGCCAACAGTCTCTCCGCAACAAATCTATCTTTAAACTATTAAACGACCAAGGTCTATTCAAGTATTGAGATATGTCACTGATCAGGTTGTCACTATCAAGAATCGTCCCGGAGAAGTAGTTACATCATATATTAAAGACAGAATCATATCATGAGA
Source organism: Lepidium africanum (assembly GCA_900406405.1). Classification (NCBI taxonomy): domain Eukaryota; kingdom Viridiplantae; phylum Streptophyta; class Magnoliopsida; order Brassicales; family Brassicaceae; genus Lepidium; species Lepidium africanum. Next base: position 97,206 of record OVAX01000231.1, on the reverse strand, counting down.
TAAAAAAACAACTGTAACCAATTATTTTATCTACTATATCAAGAACAAAGGTTTGAACACCGTTACGAATACCTAAGATCTTAAGGGCCACTCCTTAATGTATAAATATACGATATCGTATCAAATATGTCTGCATCACATATTAAAAGACATAAAGGTGGGGAGAAAACTAACAAACAAATTATAGTAGAGATAAAGAGAACTTTGTAGTTTATTGGTATTTTTGTGCAAAGAATTTTAAAAGATCATAAAGTCAAGTTTCTAGAAAGAAAAGATAAATAAAAAATATTTTTTGTAGTCTAGAATATAGATAGTTGGATAAATAAATATATATATATATATATATAAATGACAACTTACATATTAAAATGTAAACTCGCATGTTTAGATTTGATTTCCGTTTGACACTTAGAACACTACTTCTAAATTAGCCGAGTAGTTTGGATAATGTAGAGTTTATTAGTATAGTATCAGAAATCTTGGTCTTTTCATATTTAAATGTTTAATATGATATATATATATATATATATTGTCACAATTTAATCTGATATCTAAGTTGTTTTAGCTATGGTTACGTTCAGAATGAAAAGCACTATACAAGAGATTCTTCGAAAACTAGTCTTTGTTTAATTGGTTCGCAGTAGGCTTGAGTAGACCGATCCGGTATGCTTTGAATCCAGTCTATTTGGGCTTTAATTTTAAAATTTAAACACAATCATGGTTTATGTGACTTGAACTTGTGACATGGAGATAACGGGCTTTTGAGCCTATTTCAACTGGACTACAGAGTCGGACCATAATGAATATGGGCTCATCTACAAGCTTCGTTAATGATTCCCCTAATTACAAAAGACAACATCAACACGAGTAGCCATGTATGCTTAATCTTTATTGTTGGGCCTCGGCCCACCAGCCGATCCACAATGACAAGCCCAAAAAGAGCCCAGATGGACCTTTCACCAGACCCAGAAGGTATAGTACCGACCTAGAGGATAGCACGCGCTCGGCGCGTGTGAGAAGATTCTACTACGACATTCTCCTATAAAAAGGAAGGGAAATCATCAGCAGAGAGAGGAGGATACATGAACAGTACCACCTGGATTATTCTATAACTTAGAAATTATATTAAGTCTTGAAAAGTATCTCATCCAATTTGTATTTTCCCCTCGTTACTTTCTCCAGACTTAGAATTATTCTCCTCGTTACTTTCGGAAGTACAGAAAATGATCCCTCGTTACTTTCTTAAGTATTAAAAATAATTCCTCGTTACTTTCTTAAGTACAGAAAATAATCCCTCGTTACTTTTTATAAGATCATTTAATCACCAAGTCAAATCTTAATTCTAATCTAAAAGTTCCGAGCCGAGGCCGGTACAAACAATTTGGCGCTAGAAGGAGGGGGGAAAGATTTCTAGGTGATTAATTGACCGACCAAAACCCAGTGACGGGGGTCAAGAAGATCCCTCTTGGACAGAAAATGGGACCACCGGCCCCAAAGGTGTCACCGTCGACACTGAAGACTAATCAACAAACCGAAGCTTTACTGGAAGCTGAGTAGGACGCGCTCGGCACGACTGTTAACAGACCAATCCAGACTAGCCACGACAAAACGTTAAGTACCAAAAAAGTCCAACGTGTGGAAGACTCATTCTTCGCTATGATAGAGCGGATGGAGAAGGCAACTGACAGGTCCGAGCAGAACTCCGAGATACTGGCCCAGCTGTGAGCTAAACTCAGTGGAGACGTCAATACCAACAGACGTCCTCAAGCTTACACAGCAAACGTGTCACCGCCTCGATTAAAAAGGTAACTTTTCGATAGTCCCTCTGAGCCTCGTCAAAATAGAGGTCAAATGGGCGCGTCCGCGTCACCCATGATGCCGACGGTCGAGCCTGACGACCCGAGGGACGTCGAAATATGGGCGTTAAGAACCAAGCTTGGCAACATGATGGCCCAGATGCGTTGTTCCCAAAGCTCCGCACCGGAAATAGAGCGCGTACTTTGTGAAACACAGAACACACCTTTTACCAAGCAGCTCTCTAGCACCCCATTTCGCCTCGACCTAAAGGTAAAATGTCCGACCTTTGATGGAAAATCTGACCCTAGAAAGTTTCTTAAGGCATTTAACCTCGCCATGGGGAGGACGAGGTTCTCTCCGGAAGAAAAGGACGCGGGCTATTGTCAACTATTTGTTGAAAATTTAACTGACGACGCTATGGAATGGTTTTACAAGCTCGATCAGTATTTCATTGGTAGTTTTCAATAACTCCGCTCCTTCCTCGGACGATTTCGAGAGGTAGCATCACGAATTACAATAACTGACAACGCCGGTATTGATATGTTGAGAGAGGCCTTATACTATGATTCAGATCTCATAACAAACTTTAGGCTGCGCCGTCCTCTTTCTCTAGAAGACACCCTTCACCGCGGAGTTCCCCGAGATAGAAGAGGACAATGCGGCAAAATTAAAAGTATACAAGAATCAATCTCGGACTGACGGATAAAAGGTGCCATCCTTCTTCGTACTGACGGATATCCTCGTCACCTCCTCAAAAAAGTGGGTCGTCACATGTACCCCGCATTCAGCTCCAATAATCAGATAGGCCATCATATTCTTCAGAGATGTCGGGGCCAAATACGTAAAGGCCATATGCCGGAGCGCACAGTAGTTAACGAGGAGTTGCGGTAACAAAAATTTCAGCCACAATCCTTGAATAAATATTCGTGAAGGCACATATAACCCACGGCTTTTCTGAGGGACTAGAGATCCGAAACCGGATCGGTAGCGTTATGTGACACTTGTTGGTGGTCTTCGTCGAGGGCCATTTAAGTGACCGTAGCCAAGACGGAACCCGCTGACGAGCTTCAACCATCGTGGGATTATTCTCCTCTGAGGTCACCGATTCGACGTCCGAAGGATCGTCTGTAATTTCCACAATCTCAGGTCCTAAATCCCTCAAGGGTTCGTAGTTGTACCCAGTGAGGAGTCCTCCTTGTCATCCCTCTCCTCGGCCTCGTCTTCAGCCTGACCTAAAGTCCCCGCTTCGTCATTGGCTCGACCTGAAGTCCCCGCTTCGTTAGTTTCGTCCTTGTCACTTGAGGAGCGTCTCATCATCCGGAAGAGAAACACCCACCTCGTCATCAACTTGAGTCACGCCGGCCTCGTCATTATCCTGGGTCACAACGATCTCATCGTCAACTCGAGTCACTTCCACCTCGACATAGTTTGATAGACCCTCGGTGGTAACACTCGCAACGCCCTCGTCAACAATGGGCTCGTTACCCAGACCTTCAATAGACACTTCGTCCTCTTCAACCAACAAAGTGGCCTCGTTATCCCTCGCCGACATTTTGGCCTCGACACTTTGAGCCTGAGAATTAGCCTCGTCACCCCTAGCCAAGTCAACCGTGGCATCAGCGCTCGTCTGTAACCGACCCGAGTCAGAACCCAACGAGCCAGATATTGAGTCGGCCCTCATCGCCTTGTCACCGGAAGTTTCAGACATGGCCGGAATAGACAACGCCTCGGCAATTATTTAAGAAAATTGAAAGAGAAGAGAAGAGAGATGTGTACCTGGTAGAGGCGAGGATGGAAATGAAGAAATGAGCTGAGAGATTGCCAATATATTGAAGAAGGGGCGCGGATATCCAAGCATCGCCATAATTGCGCCTATACAAACCTAGGAACGGCACAGTTGTCACATCTTGTCACGCTTTACTTGTAATAAATGGCGAAAGACGAGGGGCTATTATTGGGGGCCTTGGCCCACCAGCTGATCCACAATGACAAGCCCAAAAAGAGTCCAGATGGACCTTTCGCCAGACCCAGAAGGTATAGCACCGACCTAGAGGATAGCACACGCTCGGTGCGTGGTGAGAAGGTTCTAGTACGACATTCTCCTATAAAAAGGGAGGGGAATCGTCAATAAAGGGAGGAGGATACATGAACAGTACCACCTGGATTATTCTATAACTTAAGAAAGTAACGAGGAATTATTTTTAATACTTAACAAAGTAACGAGGGATCATTTTCTGAACTTCTGAAAGTAACGAGGAGAATAATTCTAAGTCTGGAGAAAGTAACAAGGGGAAAATACAAATTGGGTGAGATACTTTTCAAGACTTAATATAATTTCTAAGTACATAAAATAATTCCTCGTTACTTTTTATAATATCATTTAATTACCAAGTCAAATCTCAATTCTAATCTAAAAAAACCGAGCCGAGGCCGATACAAACATTTATCTCCGTAAAATCTGGACCGTAGAACATGTCTTAACTTAATCGCAAGTCTTTAATCTCCCTAAAATCAAATCGACTTAAGACATGACCTCATCACTAAATAAGATAAACCTTTGTTTTTGAAGTGTTCTCCCAGTTAGAAAAAGAACACAACACATTAGTTTTTGCTAATTCCTCATCATTGTTCCGGTAGAATTGAGTGCGGAATTAGATTTAGAGAATAAGAAGAATAGAGAATAAAGAGGGGAATACTCTTTTATATTAGTCAGAAGAAGAAGCGTACAAAAGATCTAACGGGTAAATATAGAAATATGTGGAATTGAGGAATTTTTCTATTCCACATCATTTTACATTCCACATTTACCATTCACTTTTATGGAATATGATGATTTTCCACATTTTCTTTCATTAATTTTATTTTTGTTTATTTTCTTCTAGTTTTGCATATGACTTATATTAACTCCATAATATATCAATTACTTAACTAAATTCAAAATAAAATATATTATTAGTAATAAATAATAAACTAGATATATCATTACTCAATTGCTCAATTAAAAGTTAATAAAATATATAATTAATTATAAATAGCAAATTAAATATATTAATATTAATTAATTAATTTTAATTAACTTTATTATATATATATTTATATATCTATTTTAATCTTTCAAATTTTTTTATAATATATTATTTTGGTTTCCTAAAAATATTTAAAACAACATTTGGTTCTCGGTTTGGATTGGGTTCCTATTTATTTTTTTGTATATGAATTTATTATTAGGGGTTTGATCTCTTTCCACTACATGAAATAGATTAAAAGGGGTTTTAGGATGAGTTTAAGCTATGAATCGTGCTTTGTCGATCTAATTATTGACTAAGGAAGAATTCTGCAAGATTCCACATTCAATTGTTATCATTTGATTTATGTAATTTCGCATAAAAAAAATTCTGCTAAATTCCGCATTCAACACAATTTTACAAGTACCATTTACACCGAAATCTCACACACGAGTTATCCTAATGCAAGAAAAGGAAACTTAGAGAAGAAGAGATATATTGAATTTGTCTCAAATACGATAAAGCCCAATAGAATATATATGGCCTTATGCTTCAATAGTTCCAAGCTCTGATTTCTTTCGTTGTAGCCATGGCTCGTACGAAGCAACCGCGAGAAGAGATCCACCGGATGAAGCAACTCTCTCTGATTCATAATTTTACGAAACATGTAAGTGGAGAATGTTTTGTGCTTTGGTTGCAAATGACACATCAAGTTCGTAGTTTAACAAGAGAATAATGACACAAGTGGAGACGTACACGAGATTAAGTATCTTAGTTAGATCATATTTATATAACGTAATTCACTAAGTAGTTTTTGTCTTTTGGAATCTGTCGTTTCTCTCTTATTATGGTCTTCAATCCTTCACGACATTCTTTTTTTGGATTTTCCAACCATAAATTCACATCTTTTTTTGTCCATTTTATTATAATTCCCAAATAAATTTGCAAGGAACAAGTTTAGCATCATTCTTTTGCTCATGTCATTGTAATTCGTTTTGTTATAGCGTAATTAAAAATTTTCAGATTTCATATCACTTTTTTGAATTATTAAACTTTAACGTAGCAATAAAGTATCTTAACACACATAGAATTGAATAATAGCAAAGTATCTGATTCCATTTTTGTAATCAAATAATACATACACAATTCCACGAATATAAATTGAATATTAGCATACACAATTGCATAAATATAAATTTATAAAAAGGTATTGTAAAAAAAATAAAAAACTTACCCAATTTTGTACGTTAGATAAAAAAAACACACAAGACATATATTGAGTGAATTAAAAACCAATATTGATAATCTAATGTCACTCTAAACGTACCCAAATACCTTCACTCGGTATATCTTGGTTTACTACAAAAACCATGTAATAACCGGGCGGTGCAAGATTAGCCGAATTCGGAATTTTTACCCTAACTTCATAAATCCCGGTTGGTCCCATTGTCTTTGAGAAGACATGATCAAGTACCAAAAGCCTCTGATTCATCGAGAATGAATGTGTAGTAAACGAAGGAAACATCATTGTTACCTTAACCGGACTTTTCACTGTACCGGTTACAGTAAACAACAATCTCAAAATTTTACCGTAATTGATCGTCGATTTTGGTCCAGGAACCAGAATTCTCGGACGAAGATTCGAGTATTGAGATTCTAAATACGACGGTGAAAAAGCTTCTAAACTTAGCTCCGTCGGGAAAAGTACGCCGGTGAAATTGTAAAACGCATGTGGATTACTTCCTCCGACGAGAACTCTACCGTCACGAAGTAAAACAGCTGTAGAATGATACATTCGTGGGATGGTACTAGGGTTTTGAACTTCGAATCGCGAACCGACCGGTTTATCAGGATGATACAAATCAGGATTTAAAACCGGTTCACGACCAAGTTCCCAACCAGCTGTTCCTGAAGAACCACCATTAAGTAACAAAACATGTCCATCAGGTAAAAGTGTCATATCTCCCATTATTCTTGCTCTTGGCATCTTTTCAACGATCCATTGAGGATTAGCTTCATTGATACTGATCCTTGCACACGTGTCAAGTGCTTTTACAAAAGTATCTCGTCTAAAAGCTTGGTTGTACGATCCTTTCGGTGCACCTCCACACACCAGAACCTCAAGCTTAATAATGGCTTCTTCGAGATTCTCAATCGGAAGAAGAACTGCTGAGCCAGTGCTTGGATAGCTTCTCGGATCGCCTCCAGGGATTGTTGGATATGTTTTGACGACGGTACTTTTCGAATAATCGAGTAATATCGCTTTGTTGTTAGCGAATATGAACAAGTTACCATCACTATTGAGGAAAACGTAAGGGTAGAGATTGTTTTCGTCTCCAGGATCATTGGTTTCTTCTAGAAACTTTAAAGTGTAGAGATTTGGAGCGTTTGTTTTGGGGAAGAACTCGAAATTGAATTGACCTCGACCTCCGATAATGATTTGACGACCATCTGGTAAAACATGATTTGTAGCGTACCATCTTCTAGCAGCTAATGCGTTATCGATTTCTGACCAATCACAAGCATCGAAATTGTTGTCACAAGGAGCAAATAGTCTTGCTTTACGTTCTCCATCTCTATCTCCACCGGTTTGGAGTAGAGTACCATCAGGAGTGACTCCACCTGAAGAGCACCAAGTGTTGGATTGGACCGTTAAGGGACGTATACGGTTCAAAGCGACGTCGTATTCGATCGAATGGGCGGTGCAATCGGTTGTTGAAACGGCGTCGTTTGGATTGTTGCGGCAAGCTCCGTAAGGGAGAGAGATGTTAGAAGGACCAAAGTTGGTTCGATCGTACATAATGACACGGTCGTTACGGAGGAGCTGAGAATGCATTGCTGAGATTCCGACGTTTTTTAAGAGCAGCTTCCATGTTCCTCCACCGGCGGAAGCCACGTGGCAAGAGAGTAGGAAGAAGAAAGCTAAGTAACGGAGACGATTGACGTCGGAAATTTGGGTTGTGGATTTTACAGCCATTTTTTTGTGTTGGTTGTATAATATTGAGTTATGTCACGGGTTGATCCTTATTTACAGATATGTGTAGTATATATATAATAACTATTTATGCATAAACATAAGGTGCAATGAGACTGATCGTGATACACGTTATTTAATCAAACATTTAAGACAATTTTTATTTAAAATAATAAATAATATGTATTTTAGAAAGTAATTTAAATATATTTTTATGATACAGTGGCTTTGAAAATGTAATTAAATTCGTTGTTATTAAAAAATTTAGTTTTCTTACATTCACTCAAAATATTTAAAAACTTAGAAATTTTATTTTTTAATACATCACCAATTTTTAAATGTAACAGTTTTTCCTTTTTTCTTTGTTATTTACTTTTGCATGGTTTCATACTTAAGAAAGCCGTTGGAAAGAATTAGTTTAAACTTAACTATCCACTTTCTGTAAGTATCATATGAAATTTTGCAATAAAATTCATATATTTTTAAGAAAGAATCTAGCTTCCTAGCTAATTATCATGTAAATAATCGTTTATATATTAGAAATTAATTCAGTTATTAATGTAAAGACGTGAATAAAGCATGTTAATTAGAAATCGTTTCAAATTATTCCGAAATCACTATTACAAAATTTCCCGTATTTTACTTTATGTCTTACTTAAAAAAAGAAATTTCATTAAGTCCACTTAAATAAACTTACCTAATATGAATGACACATATAATCTTTTTTTTTTTTCTGTTTAACAAGTCACACGGGTATTTGCACAGCTCACATTTTTGCTACGTTTTATTTCTCTTTATCTATGAAAATCTCAAATATTTTAAAACTAGAAAGTTATTTGATTAAAGTTGACAAACATTAAATACCTACGTAAATTTTTCTATCTTTTAAAATTTCATGTGTAACCAAATATTAATATAGTGGTTACATATCATGGCACATATATTTGGAATTCGAATTTATCCACCACATGTAGTAAAAAATTTCAAGTGATTTCAAGGATTAGTTTAATATATGGATCGTGTCTCTTGATTTTATTGAAAAAAAAAATTATATGCAACTTCCATTAGTAATTGACAAAAGAGGCGTGAAACGTTAAAGTAAAATATAATATAAGACCAAAAAAAATTCTCATTAAAAGGAACGATTTTTCTTTTTGCCAACATAATTCAATATATTAAAGTAAAAAAAAAAAAAAAAAGACCAATATTGAGGTACATGGTTAACAAATGATTAATGCCTCGAAAGCATTTTAAAATTTTGGACCAGAAAATCAACGTTGAAAATTAATGAATAAAAATTAAAGAAACAGAGAAAAAATTGAAGAAGCTCCGAAACTGAGCAAATTCCTCCAAGTTTTTTTTTATGTAATAAAAAAATATACAATACTTTTACATATATTATTCACTATAACTGTTTGTTTATTTGCTTTTTAATTTGGGTAATTGAAATATTTTGGAGAGAAATTCAAACTAATCCAACAGCGTGTATGGTTTGATAACTATTTATTTAATTAAAGACATCTCCAATGGCTAATGTGACTGAAATTGTCTTGCGCAAAGATAGGAATAAGTATTAAATTTTATCAGGTAGATATCAATTCACCAAAATTATAAATTTATCATCTAATATACGTTATTTTAAAGCTAAGAGCTCTTTATTTTTGCATCGAATAAACCTTTGAGTTATAGACATGTAAATATAAAAATTGGAATAGTTGGGCTGGCACGATTGGGTTATGATCCCCAACGTGATAAAAAGGTGACTTCTCTAATATAAATTCTATTCATCAACATTTTTAACACTTTGAAGCCATTTGAAGATTCCACCTACATCAAATATATCATTCTTTTGTTAACTTCAAATATATCATTTGAAATATGCATATTTTAACGCATTAGATTAATATATGTACATCTACATCAATATCATAGGTTATCAATGCGATTCTTTTTTTTTTTCTTTTTTTTTAAAATCTATATATATCATTGACGATATACAAATAATGAAGACTTAATTAAGATATATACAAACTAGTCAAGTTTTACAAGAAATCACTAGTTTTCAGACGAAAATATTCCTCTCGTCTGTCTAAAAAATTGATCTTCGGTAGATTTTAGGCAGAATTTTGACAAAACAAAACTATCGAGGATTTCTTATAGACATCTGTCGATAAAAAATAAATATCGAGATTTTTTATTTTAGTTCGTTTTTTTTTTATCATTGGATCGACAAGATCTCATCTATAACTTAAAGTCTATCTCTAAAATCTATTTTTAAGCTACTATAATGCAGTGGATAGAAATCAAATTTTGATGTCAAATTATTAGGTAGATCATTCTAACCACCAAACTGAGAGCAATTCAACTAGTTTATTTTATTTAAATGTTTATAAATACTTTTAAATAATTAGAATTATCAAGAGGTGGAATAAATTAGAATGATCAAGCTATATATTAAATGTTAATTAGTCGTGGAAGGAACAATTTCTATAATTTGTTGTAGTATAATACGTGAGAAGTCGTATAATTCTGCTGAATGTTTAGTCATTTTTTTTTTGTGAGATGATGGCATGATATGTTATGTCAATATCAGACATTCTAATTCTTAATCTAACATCTAATCAAACAAGTCAATTCTTTGATTGTCTCTCAATTGTTTTTGTTTTTTTTGATAATTACATTTTAACTCCACCGTCACTAATGAATTGTAAATACACAAATGACAAACAAATGCGATATGCGTGTAGAAAAAGTACTTTATTCACTATTAGCCCATGTTTATTAATAAATCTGATATAGACAGAAGCTTTATATTCTCGTCTCGTTGGGCCAACTGTTTTTTCCAAATAATATATATATCCAAAGAAAAGTTTTATATTGATCAAGATTATCAATATGTATCCTAGAATGTTTCGCCGACAAATATATTGAAATGTTTCTTTAAAAAAAAATCATTTGACCTTTCCGGTATTAATTTAAAGTTTTCTTATGAAATAGTCATTTTCTTTTGATTTTTTTTAAAAATTTACAGATTTAGTTATTTTTGTATATGTAAAAAGATAATATTATCCGTTTACACAAAATGCTAAAACTTTTATTCGAATAACTGAGAGAACCCAAATTAACCCCAAAAAAAGCATATTTTATAATTTTTGTGAAGAAAATATGGATTTCATCACTGTTTTAAAAATGCTGAAATATGTAGAAATATTACTCAAAAGTATATTTTCTAAGAAATTCAAAACTAAAATGGTTTTTCACAATGAAAGGTACGTAACTCAAAAATTAAACTATCTCGAAAAGCTTATATTAGTACTGTATGACTTATCTACTTTCATAGTACAAACTGTAAAGATATTAAGAATCGCTCCTCGTAAATTTATATTTTATGATCTTTGTGATGTACATATATTATATATCGAAGCGTATTGTTAACGTGACAAGGTTACATGTTGCAGCTTTGTTTTTTTTTTTTTTTTTAGCTTTCGGTATCACTTTTTATATAAAATGAATGAGTCTTAAGTTAGTTATTAATTAGGTTGATCAAAGATATCATTAAGAACAAGTTTTTTTTCAACTAAAACTGACGATCTTGATTAAGAGTTTAGAGTTAGATGAGACAGATCAAATGATGACCAAAAAGGTCAGACCAAAAAACATAAATAGAGTAGATTCCAAATTAATTTACAATGCAATTTAGATATTGTAGTAATTATAAAAAAAGTTCATACAACATTTTTATTTCAAGAAAGTTAACAAAACATCAAAAGAAATATAGTATTTTTTTTTGTTTCTCTATCAAATGAAAAACGTAGTATTCTTTTGCCAAAACTATATTATTATCTTTTATTAAAATATATATAAAATATGAAGGTTGTAGAGTATAGTTATAGCTTTAATCACGGTCTTCAAATCCGTTGCTCTTCACAGGTTTTTTATAACAAATTGATGATTATATGTGGTTTTTTGTATCTGCGAAATTCATAATTTATTCACTTTTAGCATAAGTGAATATGAGCTAAAATACAAGTAATATATTAAACTAAAAAATAAGAAAAGAACACTATACGAGACTGATCTAAAATGACCAAGAAATAAGTGGTTCAGTTGGCTTGCCTCTGATCTACTTTGGCATTAGGTGGTTGTTGGAGGTGGATCTGAGATCTTACTTCGGTCCACGGGAAACAATAGGCCCAACACGCTAAGTGTTCAACTCGGAAATAATATCGAAGTCTCAACTTGGATATTCTAATCAACTCGGAAGAATTCCTTCTCGGAAGTGCACTAAAGCTTGAAGGAAGTCGGACGACACGTCATCAAACGAAGAAATGGAAATTTTCCTATCCCGACAAGGAAAATTTTCGAAAATCTAGCTAGAATCTTCTAGATAAGATCAAATCCTGAAAATTGTATATTTTATTTTATTCAATCTACTTTGTAACCGCCTCTATGTTCTATAAATAAAAGAGTGGATCCTCCAAAAAGGGGATCAGTTTTTTGGCACACATTAAGCAATAAAGTCAACTCATCAACCATTCCTTGCGTAGCACTCTTTCTCTCTAAATCTCTAGAGAATCCTTGCCCAATCTTCCCAACCCTTTATCAGAATTGCGGTTTAGTCACCTTGTGCTAGATCCGGTTCAAACAGTTGGTGCCATCTGTAGGGAAGACATTGAAGAAATTCCCAACCCAAGAGCAAAGAGGATATAAGTGAGAAGAATGGTGGAAGATGAAATTACCATCAACTCGCCAGAAAGAAGGGAGACTAACCTCTAAGAAAACAATGATCCGCCCATTGGATTTCCTTTGAACTCTGTTCAAACTCAAGAGGAGAACCGAGAGAACTCCCACGAGACTACTGAACTCCCTGGTCTGCCTCAAGGACCATCTTCGATTGAAGGTTTAGTGCGCAACATGATAGTGCAATACGAAGCTTATGACCAAAGAAACTCGGAAAGACTCGATAGGATTGAGTCTCGACTAAATGGATGCAGCCTCCCGACTACACAAAACAACATAATGGACGCAGGAGTGATTGCTAGTGTCCAGAGAATATATTCGATGAAGTACCAAGTATAAACACAACCAACGTAGTCGGACATGAGCAACTCGCAACTCAACACACGCTGGGACAACAAGCGTCAACCACGATGGACGCAGCAGTGGTGTATAAGATGATGGAAGACATGAGGTCATAATTCCATTAGGCTACTAGTTCAGCACCGGAGATTGGAAGAATTTTAGCCCAAGCTCAAAACTCATCTTTTGCGACAAGGCTGAAAAGAGTCTCGGTCAACCGACGATCAAGAGTAAGGTGTCCCTTGTACGACGGGACAACTGATCCAATTCAATTTATGAGTGCCTTCAACATCATGATGAACGGTATAACCTATAATCCAGATCAAGAAGATGCAGCCTACTACCAGCTTTTTGCCGAAAACTTAATCGGCGATGCCCTAACTTGGTTTACCAAACTACCAGCAGGGTCAATAGATAACTTCAACCAACTCACCAAACTGTTTATGAAACAGTATGCACTATTCATCAATCAAGACACCTTGACAGTCGAGTTGAGGTCTTTAAAGCAAGGATTCGACGAATCTCTCAAATCGTATCTTAGATGCTTTAAGAATATCCTAACTAAAGTGAAAGTCAGTGACGACATGGCAATCGAAGCCCTAAGAACTAGAATGGTCACAGACGAAGCTCTACGAAGAGACATTTTCATAAATAGGCCAAACATTATCTCGGACGCCCTATGCAGAGCAGCGAGACATGCAGAATATATATAGGAGAAGCAAATTCTCTCCAGAACTCAAAGGACTCACCGAGACACTAGAGCTAAAGAGTCAAAGGATGAACACCAAGAGCCGAGACAGCAAATTACAAAGGGAAATTCAACTCAGCTACAACTTTCCAAGTCGGCGAGACTGGAAACGCGGCACGAAGAAAGCCATTAAACAACACGTACAACTGGAACGAGTATTGTACCTTTCACAATAGTATCGGTCACTCCACTTCAAGGTGCCAGCAGTTGCAAGAGTTGCTCGCCGAGAAGTACAATAAGGGAGAAGTCAAACTCTCAGAAGAGAAAGCCGAGAAGCTTAAAGCACAGAAAAGAAAAGAAGCCGAGTTACAAGAAGCAACAAGCAAAGTGGCAGGACAAAGAAACAAGGCTAAAGGGAAACCAAAACGGCAAAAACAAGACGAGGACACCGAAAAAATGGAGTCCACAAGAGTAAACGTCCACAAGAGTAAACGTCCACGTAATCATAGGAGGATTACAATTTTGTGATGACACAATACGATCGATCAAAAGGTATAAACGAAAGGTCGTAGCGGCGGTTAATGTAGAACTAAACGAAAAAAGGTTTGGGACAGTGAATTCGGATGTTACGTTCATGGCAAAAGATACGGAAAGAGTGATCTTCACTCACAATGACCCAGTAGTCATAAAGTTACGAGTAGTTGACTGCGATATATCTCAGATTCTCATTGACACTGGAAGTTCAGTAGATCTGATCTTCAAAGAGACATTAGACAAAATGGCACTACCAGACCTCAGGCTTAAACCAGTAGATAGAACGTTGACTGCGTTCAATGGAAATACAATCAACGCAATTGAAACTGTTAAGTTGGCAATCCGAGTTGCCGGAATTACAAGATGGGTTAAGTTCTTGGTGGTAGATAATTCACCAATTTATAACATAATCCTTGGCATACCGTGGATACACGCAATGCAAGAAATCCCATCGATCTATCACCATGCATGAAGATCCCAATGAGCAAAGGAGTCTTGCGAGGAGACCAAAAGATGTCTCGAACTTTTTTCATCGCCGAGTTGAAACTCCGCAACAAGTCTTGCATGATTATGGCGACCATAAAAGAAAAAACATTATCAGAACCTCCTGTTGCAGAGAAGCCGGATCAGTCAAGTGTTGAACTCATCAACTTGAGCAAGCTAATTTGGGAAAAGTTAATCCAACTTTTAGAGTATAATGTGATAACTTTTGCATGGACCGTCAAAAATATGCCTGGAATCAACACGAAGATAGCAAGTCATAGACTGAATATCGATCCGACGTATAAGTTAATTAAGTAGAAGAGAAGAAAGCTTAGACCGGAAAGGACCAAAACAATAGTTGACGAAGTCAAGAAATTAACTGATGTCGGATCCATTGTCGAGGTTCAGTACCCAGATTGGTTAGCTAACCCTGTAGTCGTACCAAGAAGAATGGGAAATGGTGAGTCTGCGTGGATTTCACCGATCTTAACAAAGCATGTCCAAAGGATAGTTTCCCACTTCCAAACAAAGACCAAATCGTCGAAGAAACGGCCAGAAATGAACTGCTTTCATTTATGGATGCATTCTCGGGATATAACCAAATCCGAATACACCCAGAAGATATGGAAAAGACATCATTCATCACAGAGTGAAGGACTTATTGCTACAGAGTAATGCCATTCAACTTAAAAAATACGGGAGAAACCTACCACCACTTGGTCAACAAAATGTTTACAGAACAACTTGGGCAAACAATGGAGGTTTACATAGACGACATGCTAGTCAAGTTGTTAAAAGTGGAAGACCACATTGACCATTTAGCGAGATGCTTCCAAACGTTGAATGAATACCAGATAAAACTTAACCCGGAGAAATGCACCTTCAAAGTAACTTTGGGAGAATTCCTTGGATACATAGTTACTCAAAGTGGGATCAAGGCTAACCCCAAGCAGATAAAGGCAATTTAAGAACTACCTTCTCCGAAGAACAAACGAGAAGTTTAACGACTAACTGGCCAAATAGCAGTATTAAACCAATTCATCTCACGCTTTACGGATAAGTGTTTCCCATTCTACGGCCTATTACAAGGAAACAAAGAGTTCAAGTGGGACGAAAAGTGCGAGAAGGCCTTTACCAAACTGAAAGAGTATCTATCAATTCCACCGATTCTTGCAAAACCCAAAGATGGAGAACCACTATACTTATACATAGCAGTCTCCGCATCAACGATAAGTAGTGTGCTTGTCTGAGATGACAGAGGAACTCAGCACCCAATCTTTTATATGAGCAAGTCTTTGGATGGAGTCGAGTCAAGATACCCGAGTACAGAAAAACTTGTGTTAGCGGTAGTAACCTCGGCAAGAAAGTTACACCCTTATTTCCAGTCACATACTATCATAGTATTGACAAATCACCCACTACAAACAATTCTGCATAGCCCAAACCAATCCGGAAGGTTGACCAAGTGTATCATCGAGTTAAGAGAATACGATATCGAATACAAAGGGAGAACGAGTGCAAAATCTCAAGTGTTCGCAGATTTCTTGATTGAATTAGCACCCAAATTATAGCCATTTAAGTCAGAAAATATGCTTATAACTTAGAAGATCTATGTGGACGGATCGTCACTGCAACATGGTTCCGGAGTCGGAATCTGACTTGAGACTCCAACAGGAAAGATCCTAGAATAGTCTTTCCGACTTGCATTCTCAGCATCAAACAATGAAGCCGAATACGAAGCGCAAATCGCAGGGATCTGTCAGCAAAAGAAGTTGGGGCCACGGAAATAGAATGCTATTGTGATTCACAACTAGTAGTTAATCAGGTGAATAGAGGATACGACACCAAAAATAATTGAATGGAAGCGTAACTCAAAGTTGTCAAGGAGTTGACAAAGGATATCAAGTTCCAAGTCAACAAAATCTCTAGATCCGAAAACACTTCATCCGACGCCTTAGCAGCTTTAACATCCACGACAGACCCTATCCAAAGAAGAATCATTCTAGTAGAAAGTATTGATTGTCCAAGCAAAACGCTACCGGCAGGGGATGATAAACTCATATCGGCAATCGCCAATAATGCAAATGATTCTGATACCGAAATGCAAGATGCAGAGTAAGTGGATGAACAGAAAGCTGACTGGCGAGACGAGATACTTGAGTATATCGTAGATGGAAAAGCTCCAGAGGATTGATGGGCAACATGTCGACAAAAGGCTAGATGTGCACCCTACGCCCAACTCAACGAAAAATTATTTCGTCGAAGTACGAACGGAATCCTCCTAACTTGTATTCATGGTGACAAAGTCAACGAGATCATCAAAAAGACGCATGATGGAGCTGATGGAAACCACAACGGTGGTAGAACACTCGTACACAAAATTCGAACACTCAGATACTATTGGCCGACAATGGCAAAGGATTGTGCACAATATGCAACAAAGTGTGATAAGTGTCAACGACATGGACATGTTATCCATGCTCCAACTGAAGAGTTAACATCGGCAATAATGCCATATCCATTTATGCGATGGGCAATGGAAATAGTCGGACCGTTACCGGCATCTCGGCAAATGCGATTCATGCTTATCATGACCAATTACTTTTCAAAATGGGTTGAAGTTGAATCTTACTCGCATATCAAAGACAGAGATGTGGTAAAATCCGTATAGAAGAATATCATCTGCCGTCAGGGGCTACCTTACGAGATCATGACAGACAACAGATCTCAGTTTATCTCATCAAAATTCACTAATTTTTTCTCTAAGTGGAACATCTGAGTAAACAAGTCCACTCCAAGAAATCCACAAGGAAACGGACAAGTCGAAGCTACAAACAAGCAGATACTAGATAGTATCAAGAAAAGGCTAATAGAAGAAAAAGAAAATTGGGCTGCCGAGTTGGATGGAGTACTTTGGTCGCACCGACGACACCAAGACGCCCACCAGGACAAACTCCCTTTTCCTTATCTCATGGAATAGAAGCAATGGCTCCAGCTTAAGTGGTGATCCCAACTTTGTGCCGAGAACACTTCCCCGGAAACGAAAGCTCCAACAATGAGGCAATAGAAGAACACCTCGATCACTTGGAAGAAGAACGCGATGAAGCACTTCTCCAAGTTCAAAACTATTAGCAACAAGCGGTAAAATACTACAACAAAAAGTTCGAGGACGACACTTTGCAGTAGGAGACTTGATTCTCCGAAAAGTTTTCGACAACATAGCAGAACTCAATGCCGCAAAATTGGGCGCCGATTGGGAAGGCCCATACATCGTTTGTGAAGTCGTAAAACCAGGAATTTACAAGATCGCAACAATGGAAGGCGAGATGATTTCACGAAGTTGAAATTCCATCAATTTTAAGCGATACTACTACTGACGACTTGCCAATTCGGCAACTTGGATGCATTATTTGACCCATCTCTACTTACAAAAAAAACAAAAAAAATAAGTATGTAATCAGAACTACGTCTTGGCTTGATCCCTGCAGGGTACGTAGGTAGCCTTCGGGTGCAGCTAAAACTAAATAAAATCTTTATACGTCCCCATCTCAGGTCTAAAAAATAAAAAATAAAAAAGGGATACACCCTAACTTCTGAAAAGACGAGTTCATATAAACTGAGTCTTAAAATCTCTCACGAAAATATCTGAAGTCGAGTCTTAAAATTTTGTCGGGACTTAAAATCCCGTTCAAAATAGCTGAGTCTTAAAACTTCACCGAGACGAAACTCTCAAAAATAATAGGGTTAAGTCGAAAACCCCACTTAATCGATTCTAAGTTCTCACAATTCGAGATCTAATTCTCATATTTGACCGAGACCACATTCTCGTCAAAACATTTTTCACATTCAAGCAAAACCTCAAAAGCACAACTTTCTGTAAAGGAGGAACTCTCAAAAGGGAAGAACACAACTTCTTTTCAAATTTTTTGAAATTTCTTTTAAAGAACATAGGATAGCATTATGGAGATTATTTTCGAGATCAAACTTCTTAAAAACTTAAACTTAGTCTTAAAATCTCAGCTCTAAGTACCAAATAGTGAAACTACTTTTCCTAACAAATGGGATCGAACTCTCAAATTTAGGAAAGGAACTTAGCTAAACGCGCAAATAAGAAAAGATCTCGGGAATTAAACTTCATAATTCATCCATTTGTTTCATATTTACGAGTCAATTTTTGGTAAAGTTCACAATTCAAATTAAAAAAAAAAATCTCATTAAGATAATAATGATGTATTTCATTATATAGGAAAGCAAAAGTAATCACAAGGCCAAATGACCGACTACAAGAATGAAAGAGATGACTCGAAATAAACAAAACCACAACTACCATGAGTCAAAGAGATGACTCTCATAAAGGCCAATCGGCGGTTACAAGAAATCAAAGAGATGAATCTGAAAAATACAAAGATTTAGACAAGAAATAGATAGACTAATCCCTAGTCTGATCATTGCTCTTCGACGCTTCCCCAATCTCGAAAACTGGGATGACCAAGTCTCCGGGTTGCAATGGCTTCAAGTTCTCTTGACTGACAACTTCTTTTGACTCACTCAACTTGGCAGTCATTAAGTCTGAAACTGCCATCGGGATGCTCACACCACGGTTGGAGAGCAGTTGGTGAACATTCGTAGACCCAAGATATTGGGTGTACGTCAATTGAGCCTCTAGGTTCGAGTCCAAGTCATAGAAACAAGCGCCAATTCGGTTGAAATGCTCAGTCAACTGAACATGAAGATCGTGGTAAATCTTCTTCTTCTCGTCATTCAAAACTTGACGAAGTTCTCCTTTATACAATCCAACTCGGATTGCAACCCTTGAAGTTTGTCATTAGCCTTCTCGGTAGACTTGAAGGCTTCCCCACAATTAGACTCGGCACATTTGAGCGACTCTGTTAAAACCATGTTCTGCTCCGTCAGACGAAGAACGTTTTCACGTTCCAGCTTCAACTCGTCTTTTAGACGAGCAAGTTCTTCTTCAGCAGCAGTGACCCGAGATCTAGCCTCCACTGCTTCAAGTCGAATCTGGCCAGCCCGACCATAGAGGTTAGAATTCCTCCAAATGTTTTCGTCCAGGTTAGCACGAGATCTTTCTCGCTGGAAAACAATGCCATTAAGGCAAGCAATAAACTCCAAGAAGTCCAACAAATTTGGTTAAAGAAGATCGACATCAGAATAACATAACAAATACAAACTCAGAAAAATAACTTACCCGGAATAGCAAATAGGCGACCTCTTCATATTCCTCCTGATTCTCCATCCGGTCGGGAGAAGGGAGAAGGTCCAGCGTTGTTCTGATATGACGCATCAAGTCAGTGCACTCCGTACGAAACTCCAACATTAACCTCAGGTCGGAGTGGTCGTGAGTGAAACGGAAGTCGGGAATTCCCCTATTTCTTCCATGAGAAGCACCATAAGCTCCAAAACGAGTAACAACTCCAGAAGGAGAAATCGTTAAAGGTACCACATTGGGCCTTTTGGAATATCGCAAAGTTCCACGACCAGAAGACGAAGGGACCTCCACTTTGTCCCTAGTCGGAAGCGCAGAAGAATGGGTGACTCTAAAAGATCCCCTAGAAGGACGAGTGTTCATTCCCTTTAAGGCAGCATTTAAGCCCTCATTGACATTCAGAAGTTTAAAATCATCAAAACCCATTTTTGAGAAGTTAAAGATAACCTGATTGAAGTCGGAAGAAGACTTGAAGAAAACTAAAGAAAGTCGGAGAAAATTTATCGCAAATGAGATGAGTGGTAAAAGAAGAGGATGGCGCAGTATTTATAGAAATTTACCGGAAGTCAAAACGACGTCAAACAGTAATAATTACTTAGCGGGTGAAAATCGAGGAAACCGCTCAAGTAACCCAATCGCAAACTGACACGTGGACCGAAGGTTCCAGAAGCATGTAACTTTTCGACTCGGAAATTCTGACTAATTTTCCGAGTGTGGGGGAACAATTGTTGGAGGTGGATCTGAGATCCTACTTCGGTCCACGGGAAACAATAGGCCCAACACGCTAAGTGTTCAACTCGGAAATAATATTGAAGTCTCAACTTGGATATTCTAATCAACTCGGAAGAATTCCTTCTCGGAAGCGCGCTAAAGCTTGAAGGAAGTCGGACGACAAGTCATCAAACGAAGAAATAGAAATTTTCCTATCCCGACAAGGAAAATTTCTGAAAATCTAGCTATAATCTTCTAGATAAGATCAAATCGTGAAAATTGTATATTTTCCTTTATTCAATCTACTTTGTAACCGCCTCTATATTATATAAATAGAGGAGAGGATCCTCCAAAAAGGGGATCAGCTTTTTGGCACATATTAAACAATAAAGTCAACTCGTCAACCATTCCTCGCGTAACACTCTTTCTCTCTAAATCTCTAGAGAATCTTTGTCCAATCTTCCCAATCATTTATCAGAATTGCGGTTTAGTCACCTTATGCTAGACATAGTTCGAACAGTGGTGTGTTTAAATCCTGCCAACTTCAATAGAAAAAATTTGGTTATGAATTGGGTATTTATCAATCTTATTAGTATAATAAATGAGTAATGTTGATAAAAAGAAAAAGACTGATCTAAAATGAGAGATCATGGGAAGGCTTAAAGGGTATGAAACAAAAGGAATAATAAAGATTTTGCATTTCTGTCTTTTTAAAATTTCACAAATCAAAAGGCCGCCCACATGTTTTTTTTTTCATGTTATTCTCTAATTCAATTTTTATTTTTGATAATATAAATCATATGAGCTGTATATATATGATTTATATTTCATTTACTCTTTTTTTTTTTTTGGTCGTCACTCTATATATTCAATTTACACTTTTTTTCTGTTATCGTATAATGTATTAATAATTAGTCAGGTGTGTTGCACGTCTGTCCAAATTGTATATTTCAGGTAATGCATTTGGTTATAGCATAACATATTTATTATATAAAAACAATCCATGAAAGATTTTATTAATATAGACAGCTATATATATACACATTACATGAATATGATACACCAAATTTTAACAACTGATCCATAGTTGACAATTACGTTTTATTCATAAAACTATGAATGCCTCTTACATTAATTGTTGTCTCTCAAATTCTCAATACTCTCTGCCCTACTTACTATTCATTATTGGACAGAAAAATAAAAAAACTGGGCCAATATGGGGTTGGACTTCTTTCTCTTAAGCCCGATAACATTCCTAAACCCAGAGAACCTCTTAATTTAATTTAATTTGGATTTCATTTCTTGTTTCCTTGTAGTTTTTTTTTTTTTTTTCATATGAGAAAATAATAAAAACAAAAAGGCATGAAGCCCGCCAAAGTTTGAGTACAATCAAAGTAAACGAAATAGAAGTAGAGCCTAAAAACAGAGTACTAAGACTCAGAGCCTTTAAAACAAGACAGTAAAGACCAAAACGGTTATCGGTCCGAACTAGGTAGTGATCGAGATTGATGCTCTCTGTTTCCTTATAGCTTTTATGAAATTGGTACGTACTTGCAATAATTATCTTTTTAATAATTCTTTAGGTTCGATGTAGTAATAAAACACGAAGATGGGTCCAATAATTCATTGTTTAGTTTCAGCCATTTAAAAGCTGTGTGCTTTATTCAAATGGTCACCGATAACTCCTACGGCCCATAAATAGAAGGCCCAAACCCAGCCCAACAGATATCTTGGAAACAGGTTTTGTTCGGGGCTTCATTGCTTGCTGACACATTACAGTTGTTGTCATCTATGTCTTTCCTTCTACACTGTTGTAGATACATTTTGCAATGCAGACTGAGAAAGATAGCACCTAAAGGTTAAATTCCATAAACAAACAAAAATGGATAATCGTGTGTCTAATGATTTCCGAACTGGTTCATATGGTTGATGTTTTGTGTCATTCAGCTCGAAGATATCTGGGAAAGGAAAGAGACCTGCAAAAGGTTGAAAACTGCTAATGGTGAAGCTAGAGCTGGAGCTTTTGCTTCCGTACCGTGCGGGGCTTGTCTTCACATAGGGCTTTGTACACCAGACGGTGTTATTTCTCCAACCACATGTGTTTATTTCCAGAAATGGTTAGACTTTTAGCTTTCTTTTGTCTGAAGGCTAGCCTTCAGACAATGGCCAAAAGAAGAATGCAAGCAAGAGAGTATGTCTGGATTTAGTTGCCAAAAACCATATTACGAAATGACGATCACTTTTAGAAGAAACGAATTAAAACATTTAGTTGCTTGTAGTTATGGCTGGTGTTTTAGGTATATATGGTTTTATCATTGCCGTAATCATCAGTAACTGGGATTAACCCCAAAGCCAAGTCATACTACCTTTTCGATGGCTATGCTCACCTTTCTTCTAGGCTAGCTTGTGGTCTCGCTGGTCTCTCTGCTGGTATGGCTATTGGAATCGTTGGCGATGCTGGTATTAGGTAATAACAAAATATTTCTTCTTCATCGTTTGTTATACATGATCAAAAATTGTTGGAACGGAGAAACTGATGCATTCACTTGTTTAGAAGGTTCTGAGAAAGTGTTGGTTTTGTTGATCTGATCATTGAATAGTAAGGATGCTTTACTTTAACTAGGAATTGCTCTACGTTTGATCTTCCTTTTATCATTCATTTGCCGGAAACTGAGTGGAAGAATATATCTGCAACATTTTCTTAGTTCTTCAAAGTTTTTGTAGAACAAAGTAATCGAAAAAAAGTATAAACTCAAGATTAATAAAGACTCACTCTTTATTGCTTTAGAAAACTCTCTCAAAAACTAAAGCTTACAATCTCAAACTCAAAGGTTATACCACACTTTGGTATCTTCCTTATATAGACAAGATAAATTTCTCCTAATTCTAATAGGAATGTATGATTATATAACTTCTAAACATAACAAACTCTATCTTATCTATTAAGTAACATGCTCAACAAGTTACTTGATTCAAGCTTAATTCAACATTCTCTCCCTTAAGCTTGAAATCAATTTCTTTAATGTCTTAAACTCTAATAAAATCTCCCATTTCTTTGTCATGGTTCATTCTGACATTAGTTTTTTTCCTAGTAGCTCCACCACACAACAAACAAAAACACTCATCATCTCCATTGTCTTCAAGTTTTTCGTATCGTATTCCCACACTGTGGTATGCTTGGACACCACTTCACCATCTTGTTATCTTCAACGTATGACTCAACAAGGAATCGATCAAACTTCTCAGTTAATCTTGGCTTAACTAGCTTCCTAACAACATCTTCATCGCAAATCACCTTACACTTATGAGCCATACATGTAAAGATTTGGCTCTCAACATCATTAATCCTCACAGTGAAATGTTCCTTCCAACAATGACCACACTCCATTCTCGTCATCATATCACAAGGCAAATCATCTTCCATGCAAATCTCACAATTCATCTTTTCCGGAAGCAAGACACGAATATCTAGATACTTCGGCTTTGTGATTGTCTTTTGTGATCTCCTTAAGTTCGATGTAGTACCTTCTTGTTATATCTCTTGCCCTTATCATTCATTGTTTTCTTCTTCACCAGCCAATTATTCTTGATTGTTATTGCTTTCGTGTGAAGTTTCAACAAGATCATCAGATTTCTTGATCTCCAAGTCATCATTCAGAGCAAGTGGATAATGCTTCTTGTACAATTTGCCTTTGTGATCTTTAACATTAAAAGCTTCAGTCTTAGCCTCACGTATGCGAATGCCATCACAACATCCAGATACGACACGCAAACTGAGTTTGAACTTCCAACTTCGAATCCAACTTGAATTGTCTGTGAAAACTAACTTCCCCAAAGTTCCAACCCCTTATTTTCCTTCCTTTGACCATGTGATCTCCTTGCTTCCAACCCCTTCTGTTTCTTCCTTTGACCACGTGATCTCCTTGCTTGCACAAGAAGTTATTGCATATTTCTCATGACTTTTAGAACTCTCTTCCTTACTTACAAGTGAAGTTACTGCAATTTTTCCATGATCTTTGGATCTCTCATCCATTCTTTCTTGATTCTTCATTCGAACCTTATAGAGTCGATTTTGTGATCTTTTGGCTTTCACAATTAATTTTCCTTTTCGATCGTGCATTGTCAAGTCATCTCCTTTCATTCTTATATCACAACCAATTTCTGTTGCTTGTCCAAGACTAACGATATTACTCTTCAAACCCGGAATATAGTAAAAATTAGCCATTATCCTCATTTCTCCGTTTCTATCCAAGAAGGACGATCCTTTTCCTTTGATATTAATCCAAGAATCATCACCAAATCTAACTTTTCCCTTTACCGATTTATCAATCCTTGTGAAATACCGTTTATCACCGGTCATGTGATTGCTTGCTCCATTGTCAAAATACCAAGTGTTTTCTCCATTAGTTGTCTCAAATTTACTTGGTATACAATTCTCCTCATTAAGATACACAACTTCATGCATAAAAAGATCATCTGCATCTTGAGTATCATCATTGACACTTTCTTCTTATGCCTCATGTAACTTAAGTAGTCGATCTGGACAGCTAGTGGCATAATGTCCAAGCTTATCACATTGATAGCATATGACTTTAGACATATCTCGATCTCCATTGCCTCTTCCTCTAATTGACCACCACGTCCTCTGCCTCTTGAAGCTCCATTATCAAGTTGATTATAATTCTTCATTTGAGTATTCATATACATTAATTTGTTTTGCTCATCTTGAGCTTCTTCTTCTTCATCAAAGACTCTTTCTTCATAGGCTTTGATTCGACCTATGATGTCTTCGAAGGTTGTATTTTTAATGTCTAGGACTTGCTCAAGTGATGCTACAATGTTAATGTATTTCTTTCGTGGAAGACTCTTAAGAAATTTTTTAACTAACTTTACTTCTTCTATAGGAGCTCCTAGAGATGCCGATTTTGAGGAGATTTTAGATAACTTCCCCACAAAGCTATCTATATTTTCAGATTCTTTCATCTTCAAACAATCAAAATCTGCCATGAGAGTTTGTAATCTTGCTTCTTTGACTCGTTCGGCTCCCATGTGCCTTGTTTTGATTGCCTCCCAAATTTTCTTAGGTGTGTCTAACTCTCCAACTTGTAAGATCAAAGATTCCGGTATTGATTGAAATAATAACCCCATCGCCAAGTTATTCTTATCTCCATCGGTTGATTCGTTCTCGACTACATCCCATACCTTAGAGATTTTGAGACAAACCTTCATTCTCATAGCCCACACGGTGTAGTTTGTTGAATTCAACATAGGACATTGAACCGAAGAAGAAGATCCTCCTCCTTCTTTATTTCCCCCAAGAACAATCGATAATCCATCCATGATTCTTCATGATCAAGCTCTTCTCGATCAAGAAAAATAAATTTCAAAAACACCCTAGCCTATGATCACGAACCCCTTAGCTCACGATCACGATCTACCTACCTAACGGTTTTTGATCTCCTTAGAACCTTTGCTCTGATACCAATTGTAGAACAAAGTAATCGAAAAAAGTATGAGCTCAAGATTAATAAAGACTCACTCTTTATTGCTTTAGAAAACTCTCTCAAAAACTAAAGCTTGCAATCTCAAACTCATAGGTTATACCATACTTTGGTATCTCCCTTATAGACAAGATAAAGCTCTCCTAATTCTAATAGGAATGTATGATTAGATAACTTCTAAACATAACAAACTCTATCTTATCTATTAAGTAACTTGCTCACCAAGTTACTTGATTCAAGCTTAATTCAACAGTTTTTTACTGATTCTAGGTCATGAGTGTTGTTTATATTTAGTTGAATGTTCGTTAATTCAAGAATGCTATATCCCAGAGAAAACTTTGTATTGATATATTATTATAAAGTTGATTGACATTAGATGAGATATTGGTTGAGAACTGCGTAACTTGAATCTTTGAAGTTGTATAGGAGTAGTATCTGAAACATAGGCATTGAAAACTCTGTTTCAGAACTCTGTTTTTTTTTATATCATGTCTCATAGAGTGAGTGCTCAACAATTAAAGCTCTTTGTAGGAATGATTTTGATTCTCATCTTTGCGGAAGCACTTGCACTGTATGGCCTCATTGTTGGCATCATCTTCTCATCTTGAGCTGGTCAGTCTTGCGCCGAGTGAAAGAAGTGGAAACCATCTATCAAGGAGAAATACGTTTTTAACTTTTGTAATGTGTGTAAATAAATCTGAAACTTTTATTTCGAGTGGAATTAACACTAGGTCTAAAGTTCAGGTGGAACTGGTGCTATATAGAAGTTTCTAGGGGGAAATAAATCGTTAACCCTTATCTCTTATATAAGAAATTTCATGTAGTGTGTAGCTGCTCCTTGAAGTTTTTTTTCTGTGCGTTTTGAGTTCAGTTCTTATTGGAAACAAAACAATTCGGGTGTAATCATTTGACTTGGTACAAAAAACATTCATTTTCTTTCATTTGCTTCACAAAAATGCCTCAATTAAGTAATTGACTATCACAACAGTTTTTTCTTCTTCTTTTTTCGCAACAGATATTTTGCACACAATCTACTACATGAAATCTTCCCATGAACCAATTAGTCGATCTATTGTTTCAGTCAATGAAGAAATGACTGTTATCACACACTGTATAATTTTCATGCTCATTCACTTCATACCAGAAAACAATAATGATGGTTAGAAAAAAAAGGCAGTTGAGAGTAAACCAAAACAAGTACAGTCCAATTATCATAAAGACAACAACGAAGAGAGTTATGACTCCGCATTTAATAATCCAATGAGTCTTGTCCACACCAACGAAACATCATTAAACTCTTTCACACAAATTTGCATTTTTTTAACTTCCCTTCTTGATTGATTGCATAATACCTTCTTCACGATAACCATTCTTGCTTTGATTATCTTCATGAACAACGTGCTTTCCTAAATTTATCCATAAATGTTTATAGTTCAAGCAATGTATTCCTTGAGGTTGTTAAAAGGAATCCAAAGAATATAGGTGGAGTTCTCCATTCAATAAGATTCATATATTGCATATATAATTAAAAGAAAAACGGAGTAGAAATAATATTAGGATAATGGCTAAACAGAAAACAGTATAAAATCCGACGTGGCTTAAGGATTCAGAAAACAACAGGCTCTGCTAAAAAGCTTTCATCATCTGACGGCTTAACTTTACATTTCCCAAACACAAAAATCCAAGAAATTATCAACGGCTACTTGTATCTCCCTAGGGGGACCAACACGTGTCAAACCCTCATTTGTCCAAATGTATTTGGCGGGAGTTCAACAGAAGGGCGGGCCCCACATGTACTCGTAGCCCACTGACCAAATCACGGAAGAGTGTCTGAAGTTGAATACGCATCGCTTACCAAAACGGCACCGTAGGGTCATTAATTCAACATCAAAACACTATATTACTCCACTTGACTAATAGTAATATGTTGTCCCTTCTCGACATAACTTATTTTATATTGTTATTATCTTCAGAAATATAATATTAAACGAGATTTCCGGAAACAAATTGTTAAATATCAAAACAAGATATGATGATACTCTTCACTGAATTTTGATGACTTAATTTTTGATTGTGACGTATCCGTGACAAGATACAATGCAAAAAAAGTCAAAATGAATTATCCACACAAAAAAAGGAAAAAGAAATAAATATGATTAAGAGACGGCGGTGGCTGCCGGAGAAGTTGGTGAAGTAGGATCGGCGGATAAGGAAATCGCAGGACCAACTCTACAACCTTCAAGCATGAACACAACATCAGCCATAGATGGTCGATCAACAGCATCTCCTCCAGTACACAATAACCCAACTTTAATCCCTAACAAAAACTCTTCCCACTCAGAACTTTCCGGGTCAAGCTCCAATAAACCCGGTTCAAGCAACTCAACGACTTGACCTTTTTGTAACTGTCTCTTAACCCATTTCACAATATCTTCATCTTCTGTAAACATCACAGCTCTTTTCCCTGTTAAAATCTCTAACAACACAATCCCAAAGCTGTACACATCACTTTCTTTACTTGTTTCTCCTGTTAATGCTGCTTCTGGTGCAATGTAGCCTAAAGACCCCATTGGAGTTGATGATGTTGACGGCTCTTCAGCTGGTGTTAACGCCGTTAATCTATCTAACCCGAATTCAGACAAATGTGCTTCAAAATCAGCGTCGAAAAGTACATTATTCGGTTTTAAATCGCCATGAACGATTGATAACGAATGTAAGAAGGAGAGTCCTCTAGCGATTCCAAGAGCAATGAGATGACGCATTGGCCAGTTCAATACATGTCCGTCTTGGTGAGATGCTTCTTGCAAAAGTGTTGAGAGATTTCCATTAGGCATGTAGTCATACACAAGGAGTCTTAGATCAGGTGGTCCACAGTAATATCCTCTCAAAACCGTAATGTTCTTGTGCTTCACTTTACCTAAAGCCTCAGCTTGGTTACGGAACGTTGCGTCGGTTATTGAAGCACCGTCCATGAGTCTACGAATTGATAGAACCATCCCATCTCTAAAGGTTGCTTTAAAGACTAACCCGTACCTTCCTCTGCTCAATACGTTTTCTTCATCGAATTGTCTTGTGGCTTCTAAGGTTTCAGCTAAAGTGATCTTGTTGTTGAACATTACAAGTTTAGGTCCACCATTGTTGTCTTCTCCTCTTGATCCACCAGAACTTGCTTTAGATGTGCGTGATGGTGTTCCTTTCTTGTCCCGAGTTAAGCCTAATCTTAGTTTGTTTCGCCATCTCCATAGACCAAACAGATAACCACAACAACAGAGTAACAACAACAAAGCTCCAGCCACTGCTAATGTCACTAGTAGAATTA
The DNA here is from genome assembly GCA_900406405.1 of Lepidium africanum. NCBI lineage: Eukaryota > Viridiplantae > Streptophyta > Magnoliopsida > Brassicales > Brassicaceae > Lepidium > Lepidium africanum. The sequence continues at coordinate 67,891 of OVAX01000231.1, read as the reverse complement.
GCTTTCTTCTTCTTCTACGACGAACGTTTGAACATTCTATACGAAGCGGTTTACCGCAAAGTCTCCGGTTATTGCTGAAGATAGACGGGTTAGCGAAGATTGTAGCTAAAGCTTCTGGAATTTCCCCTTCTAAACTGTTTCTTGATAAGTTGAGATAGTGAAGAGAATGAAGCCGACTAAGACTTGATGGTATAGTGGAATTCAATCTGTTTGATGAAAGATCCAACACCGATAAATTCGCCAATTTCGATAACGATTCTGGTATTCCCCCGGAAAGATAATTCGAGTTAAGCAAGACAGATTCTAGAGATGAATCCTTAGAAATCTGATCTGGAATACCTCCTGTTAAACTGTTGTGATCCAAATCAAGCTTCTTCAATCGAGACAATTTGGAAACATGAACTGGAATGTGACCCTTTAACTGGTTCCAACCAAGCTCCAGAACCTCAAGGCTAGAACAATTCCCAATCTCCGGTGGGATTGAACCGGAGATTCGATTGTGAGACATGGAAAGCACTTGTAATGATTTGAGAAATCCATAGTTCGAAGGGATATATCCGGAGAATAAGTTGGAACTGAGATTTAAGTATTGTAGACTAACCAAGCTGCTAAAACCTTCCGGTACGACGCCGTTGAGCTCGTTGTTTCCGAATGCGACTACTTGAAGATCCGGTAAACCAAAGAGTTCAACAGGTAATTGACCGGAGATTCTCTGTTTGCTAAGATCCAAGACCCGGAGCTTCATTAATCCGCCAATGCTATCCGGTATCCGACCCGTTAACCCACATCCACTTATGTTTAAAACGCTCAAGCTCTTGAGATCACCTACATTGCTCGGAATTTCGCCGGAAAATTTGTTGAAACTGAGATTAAGGATGGTAAGATTGGCTAGCTTCGTTATCTCCAACGGTATTGTTCCGGTGAGATGATTTTCGTTGAGATTCAAGGTTTTGAGTCCGTGTATGCTTAGAAGATCCAACGGAATCCAACCCGAGAACCCGTTTCTTCCAAGAGAGATCTCCGTTAGATTCTGTAACTGACTCAGAAAACCCGGAATCTGACCCGAGAACTTGTTTCCTTCGAAATTGATAACTCGTAAGAATTTGCAATTTCCGATAGTCGTCGGAATTTCTCCATTAAGTGAATTGTTTGCCATTCTCAGCTCTTGAAGCGCCACGAGGTTTCCGATTTTAGCCGGAAAACTACCGGAGAAATGGTTTCCAGATATATCTAAAAACAATAGTGAGGTCAACTCAGTCAACCACGCGGGAAAAACGTCATTAATGCGATTCTCGTGAATGTCGAGAATCTCCAAATTAGGGTTCACGCAAGCTTCGTTTGACGGCTTAGCAATTCCCGTGAAGTTATTAACTCCTAGTTGAATGATTCGCATGGAGGAATTGTAACCTGAATAACCACAAAAAAGACTCGTCGGAACTGTACCACCTAGTGAATTTTCCGATAACGAAATCACCTGAAGGTTTCGAATCGAGCCTAGAGTCGCCGGAATTAGACCGGTGAGGGAATTTCCGGCTGCACTGAAGTGTAGAAGCGATGAACAATTGGCCAATGCTGATGGTATTGTGCCTTGTAACTGGTTCGAGGCTAGCCATAGATACTCTAAGTTTTGTAACTGTCCCAATGTCGCCGGGATCTCACCGGAAAAACTGTTGTATGAGAGGTTGATGAGCTGAAGAGAAGAATCCGCCGAGAAACTCGCCGGAATCTCACCGGATAATGCATTAGAAGACAAATCGACGTAACGGAGACTCTTGGAGACTATAACGCCAGAAATATTCCCAGTGAGTGAGTTATGAGCAACATTAACCACTTGGAGATTCCTTAAATTCAATATATCCGGTGGAAAATCGCCGGAGAAGGAGTTATAGTGGAGATAAAGAGCTCTAAGGAAAACACAGCGAGAGAGAGTTGAAGGAACAACGCCATTAATGTCGTTAGAGTGAAGGCTGAGTTTACGGAGCTGAGCCAAGTCACCGAGGCGAGGACTGAGGTTGCCGGTAAGGTGAAGACGAGGAAGACGAAGCTCACGGACTCGGCCAGAGAAGCAAGAAACTCCATGCCAGTCGCATGGAGCTGAAGGAGACGATGAGTTCCATGATTCGAGAACACCTAAAGGGTCGTGGAGTGAGAGTTTGAAAGATGTGAGAGCTTGAATCTCTGATAAAATGGCGGAGGTGAGATGGAAGGTGGAGAAGAAGATTAAGTGAAAGAAGAAAATGACCGTTGCGGCCATTAGAGAGAAGAAAGGGAAAGAGTTTTTGCAGAGAGAACAGTACTTTGGTGTCTTCTATAATATAAGTAGAGAGGAGCGTCACTAATGGAGGGAGAGTGTCATAACGACATCGTTTTGACTCTTGGGATACTCTGAATTTTCGTTATTCCCCAAAAAAACCAAATTAAACCAAATTGTCTACATCTAAGATAAACCGAATCAAATAAAGCGTTAAGTGTAACAAAAGTACAAAACCAACACCAACATTTTTTTTTTTTGTCAAACAAACCAACACCAACATTTATAAATATATTTACTAATAAATTCATAGATAGATTAAAGAAACGAAAACTAAAAAGCAATGTCGTTTATTCTCACCAAACATTATGAGCAAATATCTAATAAGCTTTTCAGTTTTTTGTACAGTATATACATGTGCATGTATGACAATATCTGAATTGTGTTTGTAGCTACCAATGTTGTGACAAATGTTACGACCAACTCTGCATCTCTCCTGGCGAGTAATTTACAGCTTCCGATTCGTACATTGTTTCTTATCATGACTGTGTATTTTCAGTATTGCATAGATGATTAGATTATGAATATTTGTATTTATTGATCACACTAGACTTTGAAGCATGTATAGATATTGTAGAAAAATGTAGCAGCAAAAGAAAGAAAAATAAATGACGATAATGTTAGAAAAATTCTTGATTATAAAGTTGCATTACAAAGAATTATTATAGCATAAATTTCACAAGAAGAAAATATTAAATAAAACGATCTTTTAATCGAAGAATCATATTTTCTGCCGGAAGAGATGGACCACAGCAGAACAAGACATAAAGCCGAAAGAGAGTAGTTTAATCAAGTACACGTCTTTGTGTTCTTGTTATCTTGAAGTCAAACATATTTAAGTGTTACAACGTTTTATTGAAGTTAGTAATCACAATTCCGTTGTAGTCTAGCTGGTCAGGATACTCGGCTCTCACCCGAGAGACCCGGGTTCGAGTCCCGGCAACGGAGTTATTTTTTTAATTTTGTGTCATAATCTGATCTTTTGGGCTTTGGACTACTAGCAAATATAAAAGCCCAATAGCTATTTGCTATTCTGAAACTTCAAGCTGATGGATTGGATTCAATTCCATGGGGTTCATTAACGCTAATACGCTTCACCGATATCGAAAGGAAACAATGACTCTATCGCTCTTAATTGAGAACTGTGACTAACGTACTCAATTAAATTAAGAATCAAACCAACTCAATTAAACCAGTTTAACATTGACGGGAATTGTACGGAAAAGCTTGGGAAAAAAATTAGGATTCTTTCGTCAGCGACATCTATTCTTGTTTAGCCGATGACGATTTTTGTTGTTAACCGGCGACGATCTTCTGCGGTTCTTCACAGCGACGATTTCTTCCTCACGGCGAGAATTCCTCTTCGGGTAGCTCCTTCTTCACAGCGACAACGATTGTTGCATTTGGTGCGAGGTGCAACGTCAAACGTCCAAATTAACTGTAGCATTTGATCTAAAACAGGATATAATAGTGGAAGGTGCCGTTATTCAATTGATTTTGGTGATGATTTGTAAAGATTTACGTGGAATTGATTTCAATATTACAAATGTAGTACAATTGTATAACTAGTAAAATAGTAAAAGTACAATAACGAGAATTTTTTTTCCAGCTTGCAGACAGAATGATTAAAATGGCGATTCATATGGATATTGGTGGGACTTATGTTGAAACTGATGATGGGTATCGATGGGATTCTAAGGGTGCCAAGTATTTTGCCATAATGATAAAGACAATGTCAATTAAGGATATAACATATTCGTTATTAGAGGAAAAAGTAAGGAAGAAGATTGGTGTGGATTATGATGTGAAGATTAAGATGAGTTACATCCCACTGGTAGTTGAAGCGAATAAACAATCGTATATTATGGACAATGAGGATGTTGAGAGTTATTTATATAGCATGAATGTTGGTCATTTGAGAAGTATATTGCATGTGGAAGTGGAGGAAAATATAAAAGAGATTGGAAGTTCATTTGGTTTGAATAATAATGATGGTGATAAGGTTTCAAATGCTGGACATTATAACGTCATTACTTTATACGATGAAGAAAAAGACAAAAATGATGTTGCCTTGCAGATCGTTGGTGTTGATGAGAATCAAGAGATCGTAGGTGTTGATGAGAATCAAGGAATTGATGAAATGGTTGAAGTGAATGATGACATGATAGGTGATGGAAATGGAAATGGATATGTACATGGTATAGAATTGCCATGTGATAGAGAAGAAGAAGGAGAAAAAGAAGATGATACTCAGTTTATAGAGGATTGGGATGATGGAACAGGGATGGAATTAGGTCAAGAATTTGGGTCCAAACATCAAGTGAAAGATATTGTGTTGATAGCATCACATAAATGATGTTATGACTACGACATAATGAACTCGGATACTTGGCGATACGTTTTAAGATGTCGGCAACGCCGAAAAGGTTGTAAGTGGCACTTACGGGTAGCACGACCAAAAGGAAGTGATGGTAGTTGGTCGGTTAAAGTATATCATAAGATGCATTCTTGCTCTCAAGTGACGGCAAGCACATCAGATGTTAAAAGGAGAGGATTCACACATATGGTTTCTGAGCTTGTGAAAGAGGATTATCCTGGTCAGTTAGATACTCTATCTGCTAGATCTTTAATGGGTCTTATGCAAGGAAAGGTGAGAGTAAAAGTGTGTTATAGAATTGCGTTAAGAGGAAAACAAAAAGCTGCATGTACTGTGCGTGGAAGTTCGGAGGAAAGTTATAAGAGGTTGCCTTCGTATTTGTATGTTCTGAGGAAGACGAATATTGGTACGGTGACGGAATTGTAATTGGATGATGAAAACCGGTTCAAGTATTTATTCATCGCGTTAGGAGCTTGTATCGAGGGGTTTAGGGGAATATAGAAAGTGCTTTGTGTGGATGCGACTTTTCTTAAGAATGATGGTGCTCTTGTATTCGCCACTGGGCAAGATCATAACCATCATCATTACCCGATTGCATTTTCTGTACTTGATGGGGAGAATGATGCAAGTTGGAACTAGTTCTTCAATAATTTAAAAATCGTTGTGGAAGATGATTCAGAATTGGTGTTTATCAGTGACAGAAGTCTTAGCCTTATCAAGGCATTTGCCGAAGTGTACCCGAGAACGCATCATGGTTACTGTATATCTCACTTATCTCAAAATGTGAGAACCAAGATTTCTAATATCCACAAAGAAAATGTTGCGAGGAGATTCAATGAGTTGGCTCAGATTTATATAGAGGCTCAATTCGAATGTGAGTATGTCGAATTTAGGAGCAGATATCCGACTGTAGCAATGTATTTGGATGAAACTGCAGAAGTGGATCAATAGGCTCGGTGTCACTTTCCCGCAGACAGGTACAATATCGGTACAACAAATACTGCTGAATCATTGAATATTGTTTTCAAGGAGGCTAGAAAATACTCTTTACTAGTCATGGTTGATGCAATTATTGAGAAAATAGGATAGTGGTTTAATACACATCGTAATGATAACGCTGGAGGAAATATGTCTAAGAGATTGGTTCCACTTGTGGAGAATATATTACATAACAGGTGTGAAGAGGCAATGTGTTTGGCTGTTAAGGAGCTCAACGTATTTATGGGTGAGTATTCTGTTCTCGGAAGCGATGGGATATCTTATTTGGTTAATTTCGAGAGAAAAACTTGTGGTTGCATGTGTTTTAATAAGGAAAAGTACCCATGTGTGCATGCGATATCTGCTCTTGGCATGTACATGTTGAATCCATTGAGGAGATAGGATAAACATATATATCAATTGTGTTCTAAATATTATCTAATGGAGCAATGGATGTTGGTGTATAACCGGACGGTGTATCCTGTCCCGGATATATCTCAACGGGTCAGGATCCCAGATTATATTGCATTGATAGAGGTCTTGCCTCCAAAGTACAAGAAAAGAAAGGCTGACGACAAGAAACCCGATTTCCATCGGCTGGTGAGAGTCATCGAAGAACACGAAATAAGAGTGTGCCTAGCTTAGACTTGGAGGTGTGTTTTAACAGTGGTAATCAAGAAGAATGATGTGTTGTTATGTGTTATCATGTGTTGCGTTTTGAATTTTATCCTAGGAGAATTTGTATATGACAATTCGTTCATTTTTATTATTTGTTGTTATCGTTGGGTCATAGTCTCGTAAGTCCCATTTGTGTTTTTATCGTTGGGTCATTTCATGGAAATTGGCANTTTATCGTTGGGCCATTTCATGGAAATTGGCACATCAAAAATTGGCTCACTATCTGAACAAATTGTTGGTCCATCATTAATTTTTATGGACCGAAAGATGTTTATTGGCCCACAACCGAAACAAAAGAAAGTGGCCCGTTTGATATTATTTTCCATTTCTTCCTCTTCATTCTCAAAAACCTTCTTCTTCCCTCTTTTTTTCTCGCAACTTCTGTGAAGACGTTAGGGTTTTGTTTTTTAATCCAAATTGGGAGGGAACCCTTCGTAATTGAAGATGAGTTGCTACGAGACTGGAGCTTCAACGGGATCCTCAACTCATCGCCAGAGTTTCGTGGCCGGAATTCCGAAGAGTCCATGTACTTGTGGAGCATCAATTTTGTGTTTGACTTCAAGATCCGGTAAAAACCCAGGACGAAGGTACTATCGGTGTTCATATGCTGCTCAAAGAAAGGTAATTTTGCCACTTTTAACTAGATTCGTGATTGTTAAAGTCGGATTAGCAATTCTTGTTAATTTTTGTGTCTACTTTATTTTGTTGATAGCTAACCGATGACGAGCATACTTTCAAATGGCTTGACGAGGCTTTCATTGATGAAATTGAAAGCTTGAGTAGTCTAATTAGTGGACTTGAGAAAGAGATCAATTTGTTGAAGCGTAACGAAGATGAGTTTCTCGGAAAAATGCAAGCTAAACTTGAGAAAGAGTTGGCTAACAAAATGGATGGGATGATTTTGGATGCCAAAAGGCATGCGAAGAAGACGTTGATTCTACTTGTAGCTCTAGGTTGTTTCGTCATTGTCGTTGTTGTAAAACTAGTGTAATCAAAATCTTATTTAGTGAGATTGTAGTTCAATTGTAGTTTGTGTTCCAGTAATTGAAACAACTAGGTTTGTTAAGAAGACTTGGTTTGTACTTGTTATCTGATTTAGTCTATTAGTTTTATTTTGAAATTAAAATTGGTTTACATGAAAATAAATTGGTATACATCAATTGGTTTTGTTTGGATCCATCAATTGGTTTAATTTCAAATTCCATGAAATTAAATTGGTTTACATAAAATTAAATTGGGAAATCATTTGATCAGGTTTACATGAAATTAAATTGGTTTACATGATATTAAAGAGGGTTTACCATTCTCTCGGTTTTGTTTGGATCCATCAATTGGTTTAATTTCAAATTCCATTTTAATATGATCATATAATCATACTACTAATCAAATTAAATTGTTAACTCGTACAGTATAATATCATATAATTTAGTATTTTGTATAATCACACAATATAATTCACATATACACAACATAGTTCACATATACTACTACATTTCTTAGTAAAATATGGTGATTTTGGTACCTAGAATCACATTATAGAACCAAAATTTTATAGCGATTGTAAAACAATAAAATTAGTATGTGTACTCTTCTTAAATGTTGTAAAACACCTAACTCTGCATGGTTAAACTAAAAATTATAAGGTTTGATTAGAGTAACTAATAATTTATGAGAATGACCCAAAGTATAACTATGTATATTTATGCATAACTACAAAACTAGTATAACAGTGGGCCAAAAAATTCAAAATTTTCATCAACATTTGGCGGAATAAATTTGAAATTCACCAAAATTTTTTTTGAATTTCCCTCCATTTTTTACCACTCATTTTGGCTTTCCTCATTCCTCTTTCAAACATTTTGGCTTGAAAATTTTTGAATTGTGAACCAATTCATTCGAAATTGTAAACCCTCAATTTCTCTCAATAAATATCGACCTACACCAATTTCTCCCCACCAATTGTTTCTGTACACTATCTACACCAATTTCTCTCAATAAACCTCATCTTCTTTCATACACCAATTTCGTTATTCCACTTTCCATTCCACTAATGTAATTAGGGTTAATTTCTTGATTCTACATTATTTTCACAATCGATTTGTTTAATTTATCACATTATGACACTTTTTTTGTTCATGGTTTAGGTAACCATGAGTAGTGATGGCTCGTTTGACACGAATGAGAACCCAAACGATGTTGACGAGAGAATAGCTATTGCTCATGACAACCTTGTTCATTGGTTTGCAGATACAAATAACGGAATCCCTACAGAATGTCCATGTGGTGGGAAGACAATAAGGGAGCAAACAAAAGAAGTGGAGAAGACATACTTCACATGTGCTGTGTTTAAGGTACGAATCTATTTGTTTTAATCTGTTTGGGTTGGTTGTGTCAAGTTTTTACCCGTCTCATTTACAGAATGATGGCACGCATCAGAGGACACCTTGGGATCTAGGTATGGAGGATGAGCTAGAAAGCTTGAAGAATGCATCAAAGGCACACTCCGCTGAGCTTGATGAGATGAAAACCCAGATATGTGAACTCAATACTGCTATAAAAATGATAAACTCTGCATTTGCAAAGCTGATCCAAGTTTACCAAAATCAAATTAGTGTTTTAAGATATTCTAATGTTTTAAGATTTGTGAAATCTATTGTCTATGTAATCTACTTATGGATGTGCTAGTGTTTTAAGATGTTAAAATTCTGTAATGAAGTAACGTTTGTAAGGTTTATGGTGTTAAAAGTGAAATTTATTGTCTATGTAATCTACCTATCGATGTATATGGAATATGTATACTGTCTCCATTCTAATACAAAACATGACAAAAAATCTCAATTAATAAATCTCTAAAACTTTACTTCATTAAAATATGTCAAAATGACCGATTAATTGTAATGTGCCAAAAGGACTGGTTAATTGTAACATGCCTAAAGGACCGGTTAATAAGTCTAATAATAAGTCTAACAATGAAACAACATGATTGCAAAATACCAAAAGAACCAGTTAATAAGTCTACTCAATGAGTACTAAAACGTTAACCACCAATGCGCTTCTTCACTTGTTTTGTTATGCGCATCTCATATGGTGGTTTCCTTAGCTCAGAAAAGGACTTTTTTCCCTTCTTCTTCAGCTTTTCTTTCGCAACAACTCCCTCATTAGCATCTTCTTCCGTAGCTTCTTCTTTTCCATCCTCCTCATCTTCTTCTTTTTCTTCCTCCTCATCTTCTTCTTCTGCCTCATCCTCTTCTTCCGCCTCATCTTTTTCTTTATTCGCACCAGCTTCATCATCAACGCCCTCATCTTCATCTTCCTCATCCTCCAAGATCTTTACTTCTTCAGCATCACCCACATTTACTGCTTTTCCTTTCGCATACTCCTCAACCTTTGTCAATCTACTTGTCATGGTGTCCAACCTATCATGGATTTTCTTAAACTCGGACATCATTATCTTCTTCAAATTCACTTGACTTCGGTTTCTCTCTCATATTATGACCCTTAGAGGACTCAGACTCACCAACAACCTTGTTTGATGCCTTTTTCTTTCGAGCCTCTATGTCTTCATCTCGAAACTGTGAGAAGCATAGTTTCTTCTTTTCATCCACCACTCGCCTTGTCCAGCTTTCAATGGAAATGTCATTGGCATCATCCTCTTCTCTGAACCTTGAGAGCAGATTTTCCTCATTCCAAGTTGGATTCAAAACACTAGTAATCTTCAGTTAGATTGATAGAAAATACAAGTTAATTCAAAATCACATAACACCATTTTAACCACAAATCACATAACATCAACTTTTAACCACAAATCACAGAACATCACAAATTACAAAACATCACAAATCACAGAACAAATAACAGGTATAAATGTCAGTATTCCTAACCTTTGTTTTACCAAGTTTTCTGTTGATCTCATAAATGTGAAAGCCTCTCATGTTACAAGGTTTGAACTTCGTCTTGCACATTCGAGGACAGTCACAACGGGCGTCTTTAACCTCGTCCTGGAAACCCTTCATCAACCTCGGGATTGCCTCAAATGCAAGGATCTACACAAAAAGTCAAACAATTTAATAATGATGATAACTTCAAACAACTTATACCACAACATTAATAATACTTCCATACCTCTAACGGAACAACAAAATTCGGCAAACTGACATTTGGGTTGGTAACACCATTCTTAAAAAGCCTAAACATCTGATTAACCTCCTTCAGATTGTCAAAGAAGGAGAACCTGCCCCACGGGAATGACACACAGTCATCAAGACTCGTGACAATCCGCCTTACAAACAAGTCAATAGACGTTGCTTGTGGCCCTCTCTTTCCACTTGCTTTGATAACCGAAGTCAGAAAATACAGTACAGCCATCTTCAACCTATCCCTTGAATACGTATGCATCGACATAAACTTCTTCTCCACAGCTTCTTGAGTCACTTTGACCTTCTTGAAATGTTTGGTCACAAAACTGACATTCCCCATCCGTTCATAGTTATTCGGGTACTGATGGCAATGCAGACCTGATAGCAAGGTGTGCTCTCAGTGAGTACCTGACAGGTACACCATTGACCACAAACCACAACTCCTTCATCTTCTCTGTCCGAACCATGTAGACCAGTAACAAGCACATTCCCATCGTCTTGTGAAACACATCCCGTAGCATATAGAAGAAGTGACAAAACTGCGGATGGTCATAGAACCATTGCCTCTCGGGTCGGTCTAGCATTTTCTCCAAGTTCTCCACTGTTTGTGCTATGTAGCACCTAGTGGCAATCTTAATGGTCCTTGTGTACTCACTTGTCGAAAGATAGAAGCTGTCATGTGGGATCACTCCCGGTCCACCATTATCTGATTCCTCAATTCACATAAAACAACAAGATATCATAATCAATACCAAAGGAAACAATATACGCATTATAATCTATCCAAATCTCAGAATAATTCCAAACACTACACATTAATCAATCAATCCAATTCTAAGAATAAATATTTAAGAAACGTTAAGATAAATCCAATTCTCAGAATCAATAGTATATGAAACCTCAATCAAAATCCAAGAATCAATCCAATCTCATAATCAATAGTATATGAAACCTCAATCAAAATCCAAGAACAAATACGATTTAATAAAATTCTCAGAGTCAATAGACAATATTCTAAACCAATCAAAATCCCAGATTCATAGAAACATTGAAAAATCCAATTCTAAGAATCAATAGTATAACACAATCATAGAACAACACACCAAACACGTTTTACTCATATAATTCTCAGTATCAATACTTAAGAAACATTTTTATCAATCAAACTCTTAGTAACAATACTATAAGAAACATTATTGTCATGTTTTTAAACAATCAAAATCCCATAATCATAGAACAAATTATATAATAAACTCACGTTTTTTAATCATAACAACTCTCAGAATCATCTTAGACCAACCATCTAAAAAGTTATATAATAGTTTTTATCCACGTTTCAATCAATCCACATCTCAAAAATCATCTCACACTCCACACGAGAATCTCTTAAACTAAATTCAATCCAACAATCACAAAACTATATGCATGTGAATAATCACAGAACTATATCCAATCACGTGAATCCAACAATCACAAATCACCAATCCTTAAAATCACAATCCTTAAAACTGAAGATTCATCAGTTGGGAAACCATTTCAATAAGTAAAACTATTTAAACTATTCGATATGTTTAGCTAACTTACGGTTTCTTATAATTCTTATGACTCCTCGCCTTCTGACTCATTGTCTTCTGAGTCATCTTCTTCGCTTCCTTGGTCTACCAAGTCCGCCTCTTCTTCTACGCTTTCTGGATGTTCCACCGGAGGTTCGATAAAATCTTTAAACGGCCATGAGTTTTCCACCGGAGTTTCGACCGAAGGTTGCACCGATGAATCCACCCTAGGTTCCACCGGAGGATCCACTGCATAAACTATTAGATCTTCCTTCTCGTTTTCCAACGCCAAATCCATAGCACGTTCCTCTGCTTGTCCCGCATAATCCACAACACGTTCCTCCGTTTGTCTCGCCGAATCCACAACACGTTCCTCCGCTTGTCCCGCCTCATATTCCACCTTAGGTTCCACCGGAGGTTCACGAGGAGCGGGGAAAAGAGCTGACATAAATCCAGCGAAGCCTTCTCCACCGATATTTCGCGCCGCGTTCTTTGTTTGAGCCATTTCACAGCAACGATTCCAGTAAAAGAGAAGAAGAGAAGATGAAAATTCCGGCAAGGGTTTAGAAAGAAGGAGAAGAAGAGAAGGTGAAAAGGTGTGATGAAATGGAGGATAATGAGGAAACTGAATCGATAGATTGAGGTTATTAGGGTTAGTTTTTGGGAAATTTACTTCTCGGTTAATTGGGGTTGGTTTATTCTGATTTCCGGTTTGAATATAATGAATCGGATACTGTAAATTGGATCATGGGTCGGGCGGATATATTCGGTTGGATCCTCCAATTAACGAGGACAAAAACGTCAAACACCCCATTTTTCAATTTTAATCGATTTAATTAAATACCTCTTATTTTTGGAGAGTAAACGAGTCACTTTTATTCCGCCGAAGAGCCTTTCAGTCATTCACCCTATCGAAAGTATCTCGTCAAGGCACATAACTAAATTAGGATCGAGCAGCGAAAATCCAGATTCAAAGTGGTTTACCAGCGAGATCCATCATCTCTGCTCCCTTCATGGCCACATTCTCTGAACCTTAAATTTGTTTAGCTGTTTTGACCCTAAAACTCATTTCTAAAAACCAAAGCTGGATAATAACAAGAGCTAAACAAGTTCTCACTATTATCATCTCCATTAACTGCTTTAACCCTAAAATTCATTTCCCCATTCGATTTTTTTTTTTTGGTTATGACCATGTTCGATAGTTGCTTATGATTTCTGATTATCGATGATTCATGAATGAATGATGATTGATGATTCCTTCACAGTTTGTTGATAATTGTGATAGATAGTTTCTTCTCATGTTCTTCGTGCCAAGACTTTTGCCAGACGTTAACTAAAGCAAAACTAGCTAGTCAGGATACTCGGCTGTCGCCCAAGAGACCCGGGTTCGCATCCCGGCAACGGATAGTTCGAAGGCTTGTTGGGCTTCGAACTAGCAAATACAAAAGCCTTATAACAATTTGCTGTTCTGTTTTAAAGCCCAATTAGTTTACACTCATCCAATTGCTTTGCTTTCTCCAAAAAAAGAAAACCAATTAATGTTCTCTTCTGACCTTACCCGCCGTCGGCAAACACCGTTAGTTTGATTTATACTCTCTAGCTCTTCCTCTCTGACTTTTGTTTTCCTGGACAGTCTCTTTCGCCGGCGATTTATAGCTTCCAGGTCGGTGAAGAATGGGAGTACCGGCGTTTTATCGGTGGTTGGCGGAGAAGTATCCGCTTATAGTGGCGGATGTTATCGAGGAAGAGCCTGTTGATATCGAAGGCATCAAGATTCCAGTGGATACTAGTAAACCTAATCCTAACAATCTGGAATATGATAATCTTTATCTCGACATGAATGGGATTATCCATCCTTGCTTCCACCCTGAAGACAGGGTATATTTCCTTACGATTTTGTCTTCATTGTTGGAAATTTTATAATATTGTAACATTAGGGTTCTCAAATTTGATCCTGTGTTATTCAAAAATCGGTCTTAGTAGGGAAAAGTTTAATCTTTGTGTGAGTATGCTTGTGTAGAATGATATTTGGTTATAATTTGAGTTGTTACATTTTTCTCTGCTTGATGACTACGTTTATGTTGCAGCCATCACCGACTACGTTTGAGGAGGTGTTTCAGTGCATGTTTGACTACATTGATAGACTTTTTGTGATGGTACGGCCAAGGAAGTTACTCTATATGGCTATTGGTAAGTATTCTTTATCAGCCAACCAAAAGTTTTAGAGTAGTATGCTGAAAGCTTAAAGACTCATGTATGTTTTGGATTGGGTCTTAGATGGTGTTGCTCCAAGAGCTAAAATGAATCAACAGCGGTCTAGACGGTTTAGATCCGCTAAAGATGCATCGGATGCAGTATGTCTTTCTTTGCCCCATACTGGCATGGGGTTTCTACTGTGTAGTTCCTCAGCCAGACAAAATTCATTTGCTTACTTTCATCTAGACATGTATCTAATGTTTGTTGATGTTCTTGATTTGTTCCTTATGTGCTTTCTTCATTCCCTTAGGGAGTCCCACCTCTCTATATCATTCCTTTTTAGTGGATGTATGTTGACATTGTTAATCTTTCAGGCTGCTGAAGAAGAACGGTTGCGAGAGGAGTTTGAGAGGGAGGGTAGAAGACTCCCTCCAAAAGTGGACTCTCAAGTGTTTGATTCTAACGTTATTACACCTGGAACAGAATTCATGGGTGTTCTCTCTATTGCGCTGCAATATTATGTACACCTTAGACTTAACCATGATGTTGGTTGGAAAAATATCAAGGTACTTGTGATGTTTGTAGTTGTTAAGTCCCTATTAGTACTTGAATTCTCTCTCTTCACCCAGTTATAAAGATTCACATATTGGATTAACTTTGTGACTAATTTGTACCTAATTGCTATACTGCAAAGGTTATCCTTTCAGATGCAAATGTTCCAGGTGAAGGGGAGCATAAAATCATGTCATACATTCGTCTTCAAAGAGGTCTCCCTGGTTTTGACCCAAATACTCGGCATTGTTTGTACGGATTGGTATGATTCTTCATTTTCTAAATAGTACTTACATGAAATAGTACACTGGGATCTTCTTTGCTTGTTCATTGTCTTGGCTTATCCTTTCTTGTGTATTATTAACTGGTGAGGCTCATTTTGGTTTCTTTGATTGACAGGATGCTGACCTGATTATGTTGGGCTTGGCGACCCATGAAATTCATTTTTCAATTCTTCGAGAGGTTTTTGGTTCACTCTTCAAGTGGAATAAATTCTTCAGTTTCTACTTTCATCCTGGGTAACTAAGCTGAATCGTAAAATTTATTCCACGTTTTAGGTGGTCTTCACACCTGGACAGCAGGACAAATGCTTCTTGTGTGGTCAAATGGGCCACATGGCTGCAAACTGTGAAGGAAAAGCAAAGAAGAGAGCAGGAGAATTTGATGAGAAAGGCGATGGAAATGATTTCGTCAAAAAGCCATATCAGGTTAAAATTCATGATCAAGTTCATAACAGACAATCAGCATGTTCTTGAGAAACCAGTCTCTAAGTGCGATATTATTGTCAATGCTCATGTCTTTGTTTTGTTTGCCAGTTCCTCCATATTTGGATTCTTAGAGAATACCTGGAGCTTGAAATGAGGATTCCTAACCCACCATTTGAGATTGATCTGGAGCGCATTGTTGATGACTTTATCTTCATATGCTTCTTTGTGGGCAATGATTTCTTACCACATATGCCAACATTGGAGATTAGAGAGGTTTGTGTTGCATTGATGTGGATGTCATTATTAATTGTTTGTTTCAGAACGGGATATCCGAATATAAAAACACATTTGTAGTAGTGGTAATCAGTTTGATGTTAATTTCTTTACATATTTCCCAGTACATTATAAATCATGTCATTTGATGAAATATTGCTGTATTTCTTCATTTCTCCAGGGTGCTATCAACTTGCTTATGGCTGTTTACAAGAAAGAATTTCGCTTGCTTGACGGCTATTTAACTGATGGGTGTAAGGTGCTTGTTATTTGTTGGTATTGGATAGTTAGCAGATTTATTTAGATCTAAATTTCTCTTTTTCCAATTTATCCTTAGATGACATTGTTTTGAACTCATCTTTTATTGTTATTCTCTCCAGCCAAATTTAAAGAGGGTGGAACAGTTTATTCAGGCTGTTGGATCATATGAAGATAAGATATTTCAGAAAAGAACCAGATTGCATCAGGTACATCGACTTACTAGGAGACATACTTCTTTTTGGCCTTGTAGTGAGGCGCAATACCTGAGTAGCTATTAGTCTTCTATCAACATATCTGAATTATGTGAATGTCACTGCAGTTCACTTTTCTCACTCTGTTGCAACATATCTCATGTTTATAAATTTTGAGTAGTAGAGCTTCCAGAGATTATTAATACTTCTTACTCTTGTAAATTTGATCTAATAGAATTTCTTGGAAGTTTATTGGGGTCCTCAAGTTTCATAAAGGGTAGGTTTGCTTTCTAAGTATCTATGTTGCTACATTATGGTCGTTTAGAAACCCTTCACCACATAAATTCTGCTGGTATCCTCTACACTTAATTGGTGATTTTGTAACTTAATCCATTTAAATAGATTTACATGGCTCCACACTGTTTTCTTATCTCAACAAGATATGGATTGAACAATTCTTTCTGTGTGATGTATTGATGGTTCTTATTGCTCTGGTTTCTATCAGAGGCAAGCAGAAAGAATAAAACGAGATAAAGCACATCCGAGAAGAATGGATGATGCAGCTCCAACAGTTCAACCCGATTCTCTTGTTCCAGTTGCAAAATTTAGTGGTTCTAGACTTGCTTCGGCTCCTACACCTTCACCATTTCAGTCTAATGATGGAAGGTCTGCTCCACCTCAAAAAACTCGACGTGTATCTTCAGGATCCAGTATTGGTGCTGCTATTGTTGATGTTGAGAACAGTCTTGAATCTGATGTATGCATTTCTGTCTCTGGAGAGGCAATTTTTATGTGATCTTAAATTCTTTTTCACTGTGGAGTGAAGAGTGGATGACCATATATAAGCTAATAATCATTGTAATTTGTTTGCTTATTTCAGGAACACGAGAACAAAGAAGAACTGAAGACAAAGCTCAAGGAGTTAATCCGTGAGAAATCGGATGCTTTCAACTCGGGTACTCATGAAGAGGATAAGGTTCTGTCTGTTGAATTCTAGATATATACATTTGGATTTTCTTTGTTTTTCAGTTAACCTTTTATTTGTCAATTTTTGGGTATCCCCTTTTTTCTGAACGTGGTTTTCATATACATAGGTGAAGCTAGGAGAACCTGGATGGAGAGAAAGATATTACGAAGAGAAGTTCTCGGTGGTAACCCCTGAAGAAATGGAAAGAGTGCGGAAGGATGTTGTGAGTATAAGAATGATATATATTTCAAGTTTTGGTGCTTCCACTCCTGGAGAGATCTTTCTAATTTGTGAACCATTCCTTTGTTTAGGTTTTGAAGTACACAGAAGGCCTTTGTTGGGTGATGCATTACTACATGGAAGGTGTTTGCTCCTGGCAGTGGTGAGTTCTGTGTGGCTTGCGCTCTTTAGTGTGGTCTAATTTTATTCATGTTAAAGTTTTCATTTAGAAGTACAATAGATTTTTGCTTGTTGAGCTGTCTTGGCCTTTAAAGCTGCTTTCACTTTGAACAGAATGCTAAAGTAATTTGAAGGAAAAGTTGATTTCCATCGAGGATTTTGTATATATCCTTGGTCTGATAGAGTTTTACTATGTTATATCTATATCTTTGTATTAGAAAATATGTTGCCTTTTGGATTTGCAGGTCTTCATCTGCTGTGATTCTAGAGGTTTTAACTGTCATTCCTGATATAATTGTACTTTCATGTTACAGGTTTTATCCTTACCATTATGCACCATTTGCTTCTGATCTGAAGGATTTAGGAGAGCTGGATATTAAGTTTGACTTAGGAACTCCTTTTAAGCCTTTCAATCAACTACTTGGGGTGTTCCCTGCTGCAAGGTAGTTTACCTTGGGAAATAATGATTATTTTTTATTTTTTCCACATTTTAGTGTTCCTTTCTAATATATCTCTATGACCATTACTTCATTTATATCAGTGCGCATGCCCTTCCAGAGCGGTACAGGACTTTGATGACTGATCCCAACTCTCCTATCATTGATTTTTACCCAACTGGTAGTGCTTCCTTTCCTAGTAAAGATTTTATATAATTCTCAGTGATTATTGTCGTAACAAATGATATATGTGCATTGCTCTCTACTGTTATTTTTTTTTAGATTTTGAAGTCGACATGAATGGAAAACGTTATTCCTGGCAGGTAAGCTCGTCTTGCTGATTGCTTCCGCTTGTGTTGAAAACATAATCACTGTATTCTAAACTTACTTTACTTTTTTTTATATCAAAGGGTATTGCGAAGCTGCCCTTTATTGATGAAAAACGCCTACTAGAAGCTGTTTCCGAAGTGGAAGATACATTGACGGTATGATACCGAATACGTCATTCCTTCATCTCTGTGACTTCAGATCAAGATGTGTGCTTCCAAAAGGATGAATTTATAAGTGTTCTTTATTCAATCTGCAGGATGAAGAAAAGCGTAGAAACAGCAGGATGTGTGATATGCTTTTCATAGCAACGTCTCATCGCCTGGCTGAACTCATCTTTTCACTGGACAACCACTGTCGGCAATTAAGTGCCAGGGAAAGAGTAGACTTTAAGGTTAAAATCAAACCTGAGCTCAGGTTTGTAAAACAAATTCAAACAAACGATTATTTTATAATTTTCATTTACGACTTTATGGTGGATGTGAAAGCAAGCTGGTTAGTTGGATATCTCACTAAGACCAACAAATACCAAAATCTGTTTCCTCATGTTCTTATAACTGCTTGCAGTGATGGTATGAATGGCTACTTGACTCCGTGCTCAGGGGAGACTCACCCACCTGTATTTAGGTCCCCAATAGAGGGTATGGAGGACATCTTGACCAACCAAGTCATGTAAGACCACGGACCTAGTTTTCATAAATGTTCAAAGCCAAGATTGATAAAACATTCAAAACTGATTTGTTTCAATGCTTCTCAGATGTTGTATTTACAGACTTCCAGATGTACATAAACACATAACCAGACCTCCTCCTGGTGTCAAATTCCCTAAGAAGGTAAATGATACCTCGTTGTTTTGTCTGTGACTCTCTATGTACTTATAATACATGCATAATTGAAACTTATTTTGAGAGTGACCTCTCTGGATCAATCATCATACTAACTTTAGTTGGTTGTTTTATATCTCGTTGTATAGATAGTGGACATAGGAGACTTGAAACCCCCACCTGCTCTGTGGCATGAGGACAACGGAAGGAGACCGATGCATAACAATCATGGGATGCATAACAATCATCATGGGATGCATAATAATCAGGGGAGGTAATAAAATCTTCAGACCAAACAAAAGAGAATGCATGTGTCCTGCAATGGCATTGTTGAATATGATAATTCTTATTTTCTTTCTCCTCAATTCTTTAGGCATAATCCACCTGGAAGTGTATCTGGGAGGCATCTTGGAGACGCAGCACATCGTCTTGTCTCCAACACCTTACAGATGGGAACAGATCGACGTGGATATCAGGCACCAACAGATGTACATGCTCAGCATCCACCTGGTTACGGCTACAATCCTCCGTATGTTCCACCAGTTCCTTACCAACATGCTGGTTATATGGCTCCACCTGGCGTACAAGGCTATGCACCGCCACCTCCTTACCAAAGTCGCGGTGGGTACCACCAACCTCGTGGACCTAGTGGGAGATTCCCATCAGAGCCTTACCAAAGCCCATCACAGGGAGGTCACCGCAATGACAATAGAGGAGGATATCACAATCAACATCAACAACGAGAATGGCATGGTCAAGGCGCATCCGAGCATAACCCACGAGGGTATGGTGGTCAGCATCATCATCAACAAGGTGCTGACCGCGATCGCAGAGGAGGTGGCGGAGGTAGAGGAAGAGGAGGTCATCAATATGATCAAGGCGGGAATTCATATTCAGCATTGCGTCCTAGAGATCGATATTGAGCACAGTGGTACTACTCCTGACTCGCTCCCTAACCATCAGGTGTAGTTGAATTTCGTTTCATTCACTTGTTTGTTGCATCAGTAGAAATTGAGCGGCTCTTGGCCTTGGGTTGACAGCAATCAGAGCAGCTTGGAATACTATAGGTTACATTTGGTTTATCAGATTGTATACAGATACAGATCAAATTTGTATACAGATGCTTTGTATTGTACCTTGTTTTAAAAGATTGTTTTATTTGTTAGACTCATACACATGTACTTCATAACTTGTTATTTCATAGCATTTTAATTGATTTATAGAAACACAAACATTCAGATGAAAAATATAAAGGAACAATAAGATCTTAATTTTATAAATCAAGAACAAGAGTTATTACATCAAAACAAAAATTCCAGCATCGTTGCTTCTCTTCAATTCAAGTGTCTACTGTTTTGTATGTTTCTTCAAATTGCGTAAATTAATACTTCCTCAGGCGAGTTTTCTTCTTTTATGATCCCTGAAATTAAAAGAGTTATTGTCTTTTGTCAACGATGATGACGATGAGATTTAACTAAAAGAGAGTAGAAACTAACTAACCTATCTTCACAGTGCTTTTCAAGCCACTTAACACATCCTGTGTTTTCCGGAAGTAGAGATCCAGCTATATGCAATACCTCTTCATCAAAACTACACAATAATTTTGTATTCAATTACATAAAAGTTTCAGATTACAACTTTGATTTGACAGCAAAAGCTAAGGGGTTTACCTTTGGACTTGAAGACGTAACATGGTTCCAACCTTCAGTACATGTTTTTTATGAGATCTACTCACAAAACACTCTTCACCATCTCTCTGAACAGAACAATAAGATTATAAGTCTGTTTTAACAAAAGAAAATTGGATCAAATGAAGAAGTAAGTTCAACACTTATCAATACATACCATCTTGTACTTGAATTCTTCACGGATATCAATGTCCGTTATAACTGCAGCAGAAAAACCAAGAACAACACAATGGATTGATTCTGGTGACAGCTTCATAATTTTCCCTTCTGCATATATTTAACCAACCAGGATTACTTCAAACACACAAAGATCACTACCAGCAAATTGCAGAGGTGAATGCAGAAAGTTTGGGATGAGATTCTTCTTACCTACAAGACTATTGGGCTTAGGATCAAAGAGTAGTAATCTAGTGTTAACTCTTACACCAAAGTAAGGATGAAGTCCTGCAAGGATTTTAGCTTGTTTGCTTTTCACAGTAGCATCATAAGCCAATAGAACACCATCAAAGGTTTCATTATACCTTCAGAACAAAGATTGATACACCAACATTATTAAGGATATTAAAACAGTAAAGTCAAGTATTGTAAACAAACATCATATCACGAGAGCTTAAACAGTTAGGTTTCTACTGAATTTTGACTTTAAAGAAGAAGAAATAAAAAAATAAAAAAAGAAGAAAACGAACGAACTGGAAAAGAAGAGCACTGAGCTCGCGACATATTGCTTGAAATACGTTTCTGCTCTTTGAAGGATGAATGTAAATCATCAATTCCGCGTCTGAGAGCTTTAATCCCTCCATGGAAATCAAATTCCTGTTAATTCAAAGCTTTCAGTTTTGAGAATTTGTATAGAAAAAAGACATGAAAGTGGAAGCGGCAGGTTTTATTGAATTTAGGGTTTTAAAACTGAACAGTCGGACATTTTAGTTTAGTTTCGGGTTTGGTTTGGTTTTGGTTCGATTTGATTACTTCGAATTGGTTTATGTTAGGTTTAAATCGGTTTGGTTTGTTTTTATTTTGGTTCAGTACAACAATAACATACGGCTCACTAAAATTAATCTTATATAAAAATAAGAAACCATAATGTTGTAAATACCTAAGAGATGAAGGATGAATCATGTTTTTAGAAATCAGGTTAGGGTTAGAAAGGATTATGAATAACGAAAAGATATATAAATAGAAAAAAGAATATCATTAAAAAATAAAATTAGTTAAATCCATTGTAGTCGCACATTGCAAAACTACATAAGCATGGATCATATCGAACTGCGAAACATTTTCAGACCGTTCACATACATCCCAACTCAAGCTTATCTCAGGTATTCGTGAGATAAATTGTGTATATTATGAACTAGTAAAAACCTCCAAAAAATACATGCGACAGATAATAGAATAAAACCGAAATGGTTAATCGAGTTAACCCCTTACTATTACCGGTACAAGGACGTGGATGACAGGACATCTAAGAAACATCTTAAAGGTGCTGGAAAAGCTGCGATGTAAATAGACAACTTTGACATATTGTTAGAACATGCTTACTATATTAACTTATTTTTTGTCAAACAAAAAAAAATTCTAAATTAGAAAAAAGAAATTAGTTGAACTTTATATCTTTTAAGATTTTAGCATTATAACCTTTTAAGAATGTGATGATTATTAAAGGTCACGGTAGATGTATATAAACAGAAGGAAAAAATAAGAAAAATATAAAAAAAAATAGAGATATCGGAGAAAACCTCCAGAAATTAACCACGTAAGGCCTAAAATCAACAAGACCACTCGGCGAAGAAGTATTAAAGATTTTTCTAAAAGATTTAAATTAAATAAGAGAAATCTTCGTTAAAATTCGCTGAAAATGTTGAGAGAAAAATTCTTTTATCTGTAAAGAAGAGAAAGATTCTATCATTTTATAAAAGCTGAGATTTCATGCTTGTTTTAGAGAATAGAAAGATATGGTTTTATGATTTCTTTTGTTTTTACGAAATATGAAATGAACATAGGAAATTTAGCAACTTGAATCAGCAGTCACTTATCAATGGTTATACCTGATTTTTTTAGCTAGGCATGTGTAAAAGTTTTCAGAGCTTTTTTAAATATGAAATTCTGATTGGAAAATAAAATTATATATCCTAGTCCATTTGAAAATCCTAATGGTAGATGATTGTATTAATTATATATCATATATATTATATATAATTTGTATGTTTAGATATTTTTTCAAGCCAAGAGTTATTACAAGCTAACTAAAATTTAGCAAAATAAAATTTTTAATTTTATTGAATTTCAAATAACATGAAATATTCAAATCAACGTGTAAATCAACTAACAAAAACTAATAAATGTAAAATATCATATATATATATATATAATCAAATAACAAATAAATGAAAGTAATATAAATTTCTGTATACAATATAAATTATGATTAAGAAACATATAAAACTATAAGAAAATATAAACAACTACAAATTCATATTGTTTTTACAAAATATATATTTCTTGCATAATACGATTAATCACCTAATTTAGTAATGTTATGATATCATATTATATTATTTATAAACTGAAAATACAAATATTGGTTTATCGATTTGGTTTAGTTTTAAACCAAACTAAACTGAACCATTTACAAATATTGGTTTATCAATTTGGTTTAGTTTTAAACCAAACTGAACTGAACCATTAATTAAGAGTTTACCTCCTTCTTATCTGTTTACAAAGACATTGCTCCATTTTGTTCTATAATATTAGGTTCATTATTCGTAAAGTCGATATTTTTGCCTGTAATATTACAAGTCTCACTTGTGATTTATGTCTTGTAAACACGTAAAATGATTTGATTATTTTAATAGAAACTAAGTTAGACGTTTTTACCAATTAGACGACAATTAAAAAAATACTCAATAGGACACAAAGAATTTACCATGATGTGTTTAGTACTGTAACTTTTTTTTTTGTGATTTAGAATATTTTTTCTTTCTGAAATTTGGATTCTTAAATAATTTTTTATTGGTTCAAGGATTCTTAAATAACTAAATTGTATATTTAACACTCATCAACATATCAACCAATACACAACGTGAATAAACACACACACCAATTATAAAAGGAAAAAAATACACATAAAGATGAAGCAATGTGTTTCAATAAAAAACCATTACAAAAAAAAAAAATAAAGCTCACTTCAACGATTGTAAAGTAGAAGAGGTAGTAACAAGACTAGATAAGAGACCAACGAGAAGTGCATTGTTATAAGTCGTCGGCTCATTCTGCATTGGGTTGTCTCTAGAGTCAGTGAACGTCTCGTTTTGGAAAGGTCCACCTACGAGTGCACCATATGCTATGTTTGGGTTTGGGCTTGTTGAGTTGAACCATTTGAATCCATCTAAGCAACCAGTGGTTGCATCAGCCGGAATCGAAGCTCCTCTGTGATGCACAAATTGTGGGTATTTGTCTCCATAACCAACCACAAAGCTCATTCCTAATGGATTCTTCCCAAGCATGTAATCAGCCTGCAGGAAAGAAACTCTTTTGAGTTGTCTGATTTTGTTTATGTCTACATTTGGCTTTTATGTATTGTTTGTTACCTGCGATTTGGCGAAATCTCTGAGCTCTGTTGCTTTGAAGATTTTCCCGTTGCAAGATATTTTATGGATACGAGAAGTGAGCATGTAATCACTGAATAGTGAGGCTAAGAATGCTGAGGCCACAGCTTGTTGCATCGAGTCCCATTCAACAACCCATATAAGACCACCTATCGAACAAAAGATTATATAGATTCAAGCTTTATAAATCAAGTCAAAGAGGCTTTATGTTTTTATGCAATGATAAAGTGAAATTACCCTCTGTTTTACTCTTTGTAGCTGTTGGAGACTGTGGTAGAAGCCCACACATGACAGCTTTGGCTGTGTCCCTGTAACTTCTAAGTCCCTTGCTTCCTGATAAATCCTTTTTAAAGAACATTAATCTAGATAATAGTACCTGCAATGATTAAAAAGCATAAATGTTTTTTTCCGAGTGAAAAAGAAATACAGAAATGTTTCAACAGTCTCTTCTCTTCCAATCTAACCTGTGTTCCTGCAAGCTTGTTGTCCCAACTAAACCAGCTTGGGTTTCCAAAACTAGCAAATTCATTTCCATTTTTAGACACATAATCGAGGTAAGTTTTGTCCTCTGTTGCGTGATACAACCAGGTAGCTGCCCATAGTAACTCATCCCCAAATCCGGTCGAATTGTAATATTTCTGAACTGCAGGTATGCTGATACTGTAAGAGCCTCTGTGTTTGTCTGCAAAATCGAACAACTGTTTTGAATGCTTCAGAAGCGTGGCTGAATATTGAGGGTCACTATCCTTGAACACTAAAGACGCTGAAGCCATGGCTGCAGCAGTTTCCGCAGCAACCTCTGTGCCTGGAGTCTCTGTGTCAATTTTAAGAAGTGGTCTCTTCTCCTTCATGGTCTCTGGTCTCTCCCAGCATGGGTGATCTACTTTTGGATCTCCCACCTACATCAAATATAATCATCACAGTTAAAGAACTGATAATCATTGCTTCGAAAATCTGTTTGCTAACTACAACATTTACTAATCGAAACTACAGTAACATGAACGAATAAAACGTCCAAACCTGAATATAGAGGACATTATCAGAAGCGTGAGCTTTGATAAGATAGTCGGTGGTCCACCGGAGAGATTCTTTAGCAGGAGCCAATTGGTCTACTACATCCATTTGATCACCATACTCAAGAATCGACCATGCCAAAACTGTAGCAGTGTAAGCCATTGGAAAACCAAACTTAATATGATCTCCAGCATCATATAATCCTTTAGAAAGATCAATATCCGCGTCACTTCCATCGTCAAGACCTGAATCTCCTCTCCAAGGTATCTTATTGTTATCCAATTTACCAGCTGCATCAAAACATACAAATTATTCAAATCACATTGAAATCAAGTCAATAATATATGGAATGAATTTAAAACTTCAAATCTGTAGCTTAAACAACGAACTCTACTGATAAATCACGAATTCGAATTTCGAAAAACGTGGTAACACGACGATAATAGATTAATAAAAGGAAGTTGAAAGTAGAATTCAATTACATTTCTGGACATCGAAAAACTTCAAAGCGAGCTTAAGTGCATCAGCATATTTCTTATCAATGGCACCAGGAGGTCCAGGAACAGGACCAATTCCATCATCATCACCGGATTTCTTCATTCTCGATTTAACAGTGTAAACAACGGCAAGGACAACAGCAGCCAATACAATAAGCGCGATAAACCAACCACACCAACCTCTCGACTTCGATTTCTCATCTCCCATTTTCCAAATTTCACAAAAAAATTCACAAGAGCTTGATTAGATCCAAGGTCAATGCAACTGCATTCAGTACACGAAGTAGAGAAATTAACTTCCCGGATCTAAGAGAGATTTGGAAAATGTAGATGAAGATCAAACAGTGTTATTAGGTTGAATCAAAAGAAGGTGGAGAGAGGAGTCACTGATACTAATCAAAACCAAGTAGTTAAGTCGGTGGAGTATCAAGCGGGATTTCAGATCTATTACCCTTTAGGATCTTTTCCGTTTAATTTATTTTTTTGTTAAATGATTTTGTTTCATTCGTGTCAGAGATGTCATATGAAATTACGTAATTACCCCTTTTGAGTTTGATAGTCCAACTTACAGTCACAATTGTCGGTCGCGCTAATCATTACTTGTCAAACAATAAATGAATAAGGTGTGATTATTGGGCCTGGGCTTTACTAAGCATTTGAATTCGGCCCATTTAAACACATTCTATATCCTTACCAATGAATTTTTCCGTCAAGTAACGCGCCAACTTCGCAGAATCCCTAAATCCGAATTTGATCATCAAACCCTAAGAGATTCTGGCTTCCCGTTTCGTTCACTCTTGTCGGAATCCATGGAACACTCATCGTGACCTAATACCATCTGAGAATTGTTCTAGGTTAGTCTTTAACGAGCTACTAACTTGCGTTTTTATAAATCTCCGTAGGTTTGTTCGATTCTGAGTGAAGATATTAGATTATGCATTGAAAGCTTTCTGGGTTTTGTTAATTCGATTACTTTCTTCAAGATTTTCGGAATCGATGAGTTAATTTTGTGTATCAAAAAATGAAGCTTAATTCTGAATTTCTGATCACACAATAATAGCTGTATTTCTGAGAATTTACTAACATCTGGAAGGTGTTATGTTCGTTTAATTAGTGATAGATGCTAAGTCTCTGTCTTATGGATATGAATATGGTTGAGTTTTTATTGTAGTCTTTAAATGCCAGATGATGATGGATATTGAAGCTAATCAACAACCAAATCAAGAGAGGTCGAGAAAGCGATGGACTCTCTTTCAGGACAAAGTTTTCGTTGACTTGGTGATTAAACAGATCCAATCAGGAAACAGACCCAACAATTTTTTTGATAGAACCACATGGAATAACATACGAAAAGAGTTTAACGAAAAGACAGAGCTTAACCTCAACAATACTCAATTAAGGAAACATCTGGAAGTTCTGAGACAACGTTATAACTCGGTTAAATCGTCTCATGTTCAAAACGAGTTTGTTATCGAAGATACAGGATGTATGTTGGGGTTTGACTTGTGGGAAGATCTCGGTGTAAGTCTAATTTTTAACTTTTTCGAGGTTTGAACATTTTTTGACTGATTGCAATGCTGATTTTCACTCATGGTCACAGGTACAGCCTAGGAGTGGACCAGTTAAAGTTAAGGACTGTCCCATTTATGAGCAGCTTTGCACTATATTTGCCGATGATTCTGCTGATGGTAGATATGCTCAGTCAAGTCACTTTGAAGGATTAGAAGAATCCATGGCTACAGGGAATGTGTCAACCCCAATTGTAACGCAGGTGAACACAAACTTGGTGAATAAAAAACGGAAGAGAGAACCAGATTCAAAGACCTCTTTGGGACCGAGTCAGATTGATCAAAGAGCATTGGACAAAATGGCAGGTGCTTTGTCGGACATGGTGACTACTCTGAGATCTAGGATGGCTAATACGAAAATGCAAGAGGGCGACAGGTTTAGTATTACAAACTGCATCAATGTGCTTGATGAGATAGAAAACTTAGATGAAGATGTCTACTTTGTAGCTTTAGGCCTTTTTGAGAACCCTAGTCTTAGAGAGACTTTTCTGTCTCTTAAAGGTAACAAGTTACGGTTGACATGGTTACAGAGTAAGTACAGGAATCTTTCTCCTTCAATTGCACAGTTAGGTTAACTTGTAGCACAGTAGGGAAGTAGTATCAGCTTTAAGATGAAGCTACAAGTTGTTTTGTTGTGTCTGTTCATTACAACAGAAGAAGCATGTAATTGAATTCCGGGTTGGTTTCCTTTTATCTGTTACGATATCCAAGTCATGCTTTTTCACAAGTTTGGTGAACAAAACAGTATTGTACAATGTCGACACACAATGAAGAAATGTGAGTAGGGAGAAAAAGATATCCGTTGATTTGTTCACTATTGCAGGATATTTAGTCATCGTCCTTGAACTCCCTGACCATAAGAACAAGAAGAGAACACATCTGTTAGTATCTTGACAATGTACAAAAACACAGTGGCTCTGTTTAACAATGATCGTGTTGTAGTACCTTCGATCAAGGTACCGAGGTTGAACTCCCGAGCCTTGACAAGTAGTGCAAGTCAAGGAACCAGCACCATCACAATTGATGCAGTTGGAGACTTCTTTCTCTCCTCCACCAAGCTCTACGGTCACATTACCACTTCCAACACACAATCTACATTTCTCTGCTCGACCAGGAAAACATTACTTCAGACCACATTGTTCATCAAGAGCTTTAAAACCTTAAAACACAAATCCCACCAAAATGCTGAAAAAGAGAGAATCAAATGACATACGAGCTCCGGTTCCATTGCAGGGAAAACACGGTTGGGTATTTTCTCTCTTAGCCTATGAAAATGTAGAAAAAGGAAACAGTCACGTCAATGTACTCACTCAGAAGCATTACCAAACATTGATCATGGATTATCAAATTCGAACTATCAAAATTGATATAACTAGACAGAGGCATGGATTCATATTGAGAAGAGAATCTGAAGACTGGACTCACGGCATTGTCGATTTGAGTCTCGTAGAACACGGGGATTCCAATTCCCAATGCAACGCTTGCTACACCAACAGATATTGCCACTACCTATATTACAACTAAAAAAAAACAATATGATAATAAAATCTAAATCATTGAGGAATTTAGTCGACATAGCCAGAAAATCAGAATCAAACCGTGTTTGGATCGAGTTCAGCTTTGATTCTAGGATAAGAAGTTGATGGCGACCGGAGATTCCTCGCGGAGAAAGAAGATGGAGTGAAATTGATGGGACGGTGAATGAACGGAGAATGAAGACCAGGCGGAGATGAAACGGATACTGGCATTTCGAAGTTTGATGCTTCACTTCGTTGTGAAGAAGAATCGCTTGAGCGCGCGAAGATGATGAAGAAGAACCAGAACCAGTGGTTTTGGAGATGGTTCTGAGTTTTTTGTTAATCTCAGCCACTAGATTTGTCACTTACGGCTAAGATTTGTGCACGTGGCTTTATTCTACTTCAGAAAGGTTCCATTATTTTATCTGGTTCATATATCGCATTATCCACTATTAATTCCAAATTTAAGACCCGATTGATAATTGCTGTAATTTCTCTTTCTTTTGAAAAGTAAAAATTTTTGTAATGAATTTAAACTGAATCAATCATAAAAAAATAAATTAAAATATGATTGGCTTAATTTAACTCTACTACAAAAAATTTTATTTTTTAAAACAACAAAAGCAATTGTTAATCCGTATCTAAGTCTAAGAAAATAAAATTGAAGAGATTTGGATTCCGGAACCGTACAAGAGAAGAAACAAATAATACGGTACGAAGAGATACGGTACACCCGCTCAAAAGTAAAAGATCATAACCGTCAAATAATAATCCAACGGCCAGTAATCTCTTAAAGTCGTTATTAGTTGAAAACGCGCACTGTTTGAAGTATCATCAATCTTCAAGTAGAGAACAAAATATATTTGAAAAAAGGATTCGCAAGTCACAATCGATACGTAGAATACAGTTTGCTTTGCCCTTTCTCCATCGTTGTCTCACCTTTCCTTCTCTCTATCTTTCGCTATCGTCTCCGTTTTATCGGAAACTTTCTAGATTTCCTCATTTGTATTTCCCGAACCGTTTTGTTCTTACAAGGTATGTGATTCTATAAAGCTTTAACTGCTTCTTCTTCTTCTCTATAATCACCTTCACGATCGTGTAATTCTGAATCGAATGTTTAGTCGATTGTTTTTCTCCCAATAATTCATATTAAAGGACTTAGTGATGATTTTCCACTTGTTCAACATTGCAATCATTTTGTTCTCTATGAATGCTTAGAATTATTGACTTCTTATATACTCATGTCGTTTCACAATCTGAATTTGTTTTATATGTTTATCAGGTAATCACAATGATCGGATCATTTCTAACAAGAGGGTTTATGTATGTTACTTAATGAATTTAATCTCTTCTTTTGTGTTCCTAAACTCAGTTGTTCAATCAAAACCAACCAATGAAGCCTTTCAATTGTTTACAGATCGGTGTTTGGATACGCATATCCTGCTTATGAGTGCTTTAAAACTGTCGAACAAAACGAGCCTGATATTCAACAACTCCAATTCTGGTGTCAATATTGGTATACAATGAGATTCTGATGCATTCCTTTCTTAAGCTTTTGTTGTTTCTAAATTTATGCTAAATCTTGTAGGATTCTAGTCGCTCTTTTGACGGTTTTCGAAAGAGTTGGTGATACTCTTGTTTCGTGGTAAGTGATTGTTAATATATGTAATCATTCACCAAGAGTTTCACTATGTTAATTTGGTTTTTGGTTATGTTTGATTAAAGGTTACCAATGTATAGCGAAGCAAAGCTAGCATTCTTCATTTATCTCTGGTCCCCAAAGACCAAAGTAAGTAAAAGCCATTGGAATAAGACAGAAGTAATCTTTGGATTCTATACTTGCCTCTTCAATTTCATGTCCTTTGTGTACCATTTCAGGGAACTACATACGTTTACGACTCTTTCTTCAAGCCTTATCTCGTGAAACATGAAGATGAAATTGATCGTAACTTGATGGAAGTAAAGACTAGAGCTGGAGATATGGCAATGATTTATCTCCAAAAAGCAATCAGCCATGGACAGATTAGATTTTATGAGATCTTGCAGTATATTACAGAACAGTCAACACCAAAATCTCAATCTAAGGTAATCAGTTTTCTTCATCCTTACACTATCAGTTTCGATATACATAATCTCAACTCTTGTTTATGTTTGTGAACAGGAAAAGAAACAGGCAACAACACCTGAAACTAATGATCCACTTCTTACGGAGACCCAAAATAAATCCACTGAGTAAGCTATAGAGGCTTCCATGAAGAAAACGGCAAGACTGATTTATAGGAAATAATTGACAATAACACACTTTACACTTTTAGTATTTAATTTGGAATAAAGATATGTTGTTTGCTGGTGTCACTTTCATTATGTAACTTTAAATTGCTGTAAAAAAGCTAACATAAGTACATACACGTGGTTCCTTCATTGAAGTTGTCTTTATTTTAAAAATCCGATTAAAGGGGCTAAAGCCCAAAATCCAAATCCATTTCCATGCATTTAACTATGGGTCAATTCCTTGTTAGCCCATGACTCCATGCTCAAAGCTAGTTATCACAAGAAATTTAGGTAGAGCTCATGTTTTTTATTTCTTTGTCAACTATTTCGACAATAGTTTTATCTATAGTCAAACATATTCAAAACCCCTGACAATAGTATATAAGATAAATACGATTATCTGAAGTTTAACTTAAATAGAAAATATAATAGAAGTGACACTTAACCACTATACAAACATATTCATTAGAACTTGATATGGGAAATGCAACAGAGCTGATGTTTTTAAGATTAAGTTTACCAGCATACAGTTTCATTAGAACATGCAAAATAACTTCAGTAGAGTGGAGCAACCTGTTTTAACATTTGTGCTCAAATTTTTCTTCTTTTTTTGTAATAAAGTAATTAAGTTTGGTCAATATATCACCAAAAGAAAAAGAAAAAAAACGGCAAAGTAATTTATAGGATGAAAGGGATCAAACGAAAAAATCAATCTATAACCATAGGACCACACCTGTTACTAGTTGCATGATATCATCATTGTGTTGAAACCAAACACACAAACACAAATATAATATATATATATATATATATATACAAATAACCTAGAAATATTTAGTATTGCATTGTATATACGTATGTAAAAGAAGAAGGAAAAACAATATAAACATTCGTAAATTAATGAGTTGTCGAGAGACCAATAATTGAAGATAACATGTAAACGATAAAAATATATTTAGGGACCATTTTTGAATGAACCTTGTTGTGATATATATCTACTCATATCAATGGCATTTATTGATCACATAAAGCTTGTTGTATGATTATGATCCAATGTGAATGATCTAAAGAATGTCAACAATACCATCTTGTTTGCCTGCAACGTAGTAGTCTAGTGATAAGCGAATAAGATTTGAAACAATGGCAATACATTACCAAAGTTCAACCTCCCTTGATGCAACCATGTGTGGTATTTTTAGGTGTTTTCATATGGTTTTTTTTGGTTCTAAATATAATCAGTTGGAGATAGATATAATATTCTACCCAAACTTAAACTATCCGAAATATTAAAGAAAGAAAATTTTCTCTTCCGACTCTACTTCGAAGTAGCCAAAATACAAAAAAAATTAAAAGTAATACATTTTTTAGTTAATAAAGACCAAAACCAGGTTCCTTTTCTCAAATCTAGTTATATCTAACAAATTATTCGATTTTAGAATGAGTGTGTGAAACGAAATACATTGCAGTTGTTACAAGTTTTCCTGTAATATATAATAGATCTCATGCAAACATCTATTAGGATTAAAGATGTCAAACATAAGCTTAATGTTTGTTTATTTGTACAATAATTAAAGGATCATATATGAATTTGAATTATATTCTTCTTATGATATATTCTCCTTTATTTTATAAAAGACAAGGGGTCAATTATTTAAATTTAATGATACGTACGTTTATGATTTTCAATTTGTTTGGGTGGGAGATTAAATGTAATCAGAATCTGTACTCGAGGGATGGGGCTTGATTTGGTTCCTCATAAGAACTCGTATATATTATGATTACACAACATAATGGAAATTCACAAATAAATAAATTTTACTTGTTCTTACTTGGTAGGGTGAAAAATTTTGTGAAACATTTTTGACTATTCTTAAACGTTTGAAGTAACCAAAAAACTTAGATTTCTATGAATTCCGGAGATTAAACTTAGGTATGAGATTCTCCCGATTATCAAAATAGTAAATAGAACACTAATATTTCTATTTTTCATATATTTTAACCACTGTACCAAACCTGTAATGTAATACCCCAAATCACACGTGCATTTTGTATCATTGTTACATTATAATAGTAAGCACCATTCTTAACAAATATCTAAGAAAATTCATGAAAAAGATCCATAATTCATAAATTCATAAATTCAAAGATTTGGTACAAATACGAATCTATCTCTCTCTCCGTCGGTGTTATAAAAATCTTGTATTGTTCGTGGCTCTATAATTAATGCAAATTCAAAGCACTTGAAGTTATAGAAATTGGGAATTGGAAGAAGTCTCTTCTCTTTACTGCAATACAAGATGGGTAATATTAATATTCAATTTTTTGAAGTTATAAATGTGAAAAATATTTATTAATCCCACACCAATGTTAACTTGCCACGTGGTTAGTATAAACTCTTTAACATGCACCACGATTAAATTTTCTGTCAGTCGAATAAATTCCATTGTCACCGGACTGACTGATACTAACAATTATTTAAATGTTACGTAAATAAACAATTACCCTACTTTATTTTCATTTTTGAAATTCAAAACGAGTTTAATAAACACATTCTAAAAGATCTCTCGCGCTCATTTTCTTCTTTGATACTGAAGAATATATAAATTATTAACAAATCTAAAACGAAATGATTTTATAATATTCTCTAATGATTTGTATAAGTGAATTTATTAAGTGAAAACAAAAGAGAAGGACAAATGTGGAAGACGACAAGTAAGAAGGCCGAAGTGACTGCGTGATATGTCCAGATATTGCGGCGAATCTAAAGGTCTTAGAGTTTTTACATCCCGTCAACGGTCAACCTTAATTTTATTTTGATTGTTATGATTTTCACCCTAAATATGATTAATTTACTTTATGTCTGGACCTGATTGGAATTGTTTTCGTTTATCTGCTTTGAAAAGCAAAAATCTTTATAAAATATTGAAATTAAATTAATCAAATTTTAGAATAAAAAATTTAGAGTTTGTTAAAGATTGCTTTCGTTTTATTGCTTTGAAAAGCAAAAATCTTTGCATGATACTATAATTTATCTTTTACTCTAAAATATGATTGGTTTAATTTCAATCTTCTACAAAGATTTTTGCTTTCAAAATCTGAAAAACAAAGGTAATTCCAATCAGATCTTTTGAATGATTAATACAACTACTCTAAAAAAATTTAACAATGTCGAACTTTTGAGAATATGTGCCGTTTGTTTCACCCCATTGTATACATAAACTAAAAAAATAAAGATTTTATGATGAATTTAGATTATAGATCGAATATTATCGATCCAATGTTAACATAAAAAAAGAAAACGATAATTAAATTTATAAAGTTAAACTCTACCATACATATGTTGGAGGTGGGTTTCACCCACCATTAGCCCAACATAAATTCAACAAGGCTCAAGGTACATCTCGGATTCGGATAAAAGTTCATCTCTGATCTCGGACCAAAATCTACCAATCAAGACAATTAAGAAGATAAGAAATTTTCCATATCTCAAATATGGAATATTTCCAAGAATCTAGGAATATCTTTTAGAGATAATGATAAACTTCCTATTATGAAATAGAAGTATTACATTGTAATATAGGTCTAAACCTCCTCTATTAATCTATAAATAGAGGAGACTACCTCCAAAGAGAAGAGATGGAGAATTCGACACACAACTTATACACATTCTATAAATACAACTTTCGTTACTCTATTCTTTTTGTCTCTTTAATAATAAGAATTCTTATCTATTTCCCTTTACAAGAGATTTGATTAGGATTTAGAACCCTTGTGCTAAATCTTGTTCAAACAATTGGCGCTAAAAGGAGGGGCAACGAAAGGAATTCTTTACGCAAAAGGACGACACAAAGAATTCTTTACAAGGAGGACATCTTCAATCCTTCCAACATCTCCCTGAGCTAAGTATCTCTTATTTTATATTGTTATCAATTCATGCTAAACTATCATCACACTTGCATGATATCTTCTTATTTATCATAAGAATCGATTTTGACATTAAACAAGGGTCAGTTTATATCATTAAGAATTCTCTATTTATAACCAATTATTTTTCAATCGATTAGTTTTTATTTTTGATTTGATTTAGCAAAAAAGGATCAATTTTTGACAATTGCCTACATAATAACTCACATGATATGACTGAATTATTGGTCATGATTGTTTGAAAGTCAAAGTTCCAATAGATTCTATAAAAATAGTTTTCTTGATTAATGTTGCATATAATCTTGTCTTACGTCAACAACTATGGCTGCATATTTTATCTTATTCCTAATTGTCATATCAATATCAAATTACACTATCGCTTTACTAATTTATTTTTAGTCGATTTAAAAATTTTCTTAGAACATGACTAGTATCGTCGAGTAATTCTATCTTTGATAGGCCATTGATTATCATCAGACCTAGTAATCATATGTAGTGCATAGACTATTTTGCATCAATAATTTTGATACCTCGGAGATTAACTTTATCATTCTTGCATGTTTGAATTTATTCGTCCCCATTGATTCATGATATTTATATCTATCTATAAATCTAAAACCGAGGTATCTTCTTGTTCAAAAAAAAAGAAACAAAAAGAGAAGGGCGGAGACCCCTACTCTCAAAAAGCTGACTCTCAAAAAGCCGAGTCTTAAAATCTCGCCGAGTTTGAAACCTCGCAAAACTTTCATCAAGTCTTAAATTCTCTTGGAAAAGACCGAGAACCTAATCTTAAAATGCCGAGTCTTAAAATCTCGCCGAGTTTGAAACCTCACAAAAATTTCACCAAGTCTTAAAATCTCACACAATGGCCGAGACCCTACTCTCTAAGCCGAGTTTTAAAATCTCGCAAGGTCTTAAAATCCCGCTCATAGTATGAGTCTTTAACCTCGCACGATACAAAGCTGAGTCTAAATCTCGCCAAGTCAAGTCTAATTCTCGCCAAGTCAAGTCTAATTCTCGTACCTTTTAAGCCGAGTCTTAAAACCTCGCCGGGTCTCAAAATCCTGCTCAATATAGCCTAGTTTTGAAACCTCGCCGGGTCTTAAAATCCTGCTCAATATAGCCTAGTCTTGAAACCTCGCCGAGACGAAATTCTCGAAAATAATAGGGTCAAGTCGTAAACCCCGCTTA
Source organism: Lepidium africanum (assembly GCA_900406405.1). Lineage (NCBI taxonomy): Eukaryota > Viridiplantae > Streptophyta > Magnoliopsida > Brassicales > Brassicaceae > Lepidium > Lepidium africanum. The sequence goes on along the minus strand of OVAX01000231.1, from coordinate 31,449 downwards.
AGCCGAGTCTTAAAATCTAGCCAGGTCTTAAAATTCCGCTCAATATAGCCGAGTCTTGAAATCTCGCCGAGACGAAATTCTTGAAAATAATAGGGTCAAGTCGTAAACCCCGCTTAACCCGAGACCAAGTTCTCGCAAATACGAGATCTAACTCTCACAAATAAGCCGAGACCAAGTTCTCGCAAATACGAGATCTAACTCTCACAATTAATCCGAGACCAAGTTCTCGCAAAATACGAGATCAAATTCTCACAATTATGCCGAGACCAAGTTCGCAATCAAAGCCGAGACCAGTTCTCGCATCTCGTAAGCCGAAGACTAGTTTCTGCAGTGAAGCCATGCCTAGTTCTCACATTTCTCAAAATTGATCTCTACTTCACACACGCGCATGCACCTTGCACCATTTTGGATTTACGCCGGACTACATTATTTACTTGAAATTCGCCGAACTAATATACATCTTCCTTCACTGAATTGGAGGGGGGGGAACAATTGTTGGAGGTGAGTTTCACCCACCATTAGCCCAACATAAATCCAACAAGGCTCAAGGTACATCTCGGACTTCGGATAAAAGCTCATCTCCGATCTCGGACCAAAATCTACCAATCAAGACAAATAAGAAGATAAGAAATTTTTCATATCTCAAATATGGAATATTTCCAAAAATTTAGGAATATCTTTTAGAAATAATGATAAACTTCCTATTAAGAAAAGGAAATATTACATTGTAATCTAGGTCTAAAACTAGACTACCTCCAAAGAGAGGAGATGGAGAATTCGACACACAACTTATACACATTCTATAAACACAACTTTCGTTACTCTATTCTTTTTGTCTCCTTAATAATAAGTATTCATGTTCGAACAACATAGTTGTACAATTTTTTTTTTGTCAAAATTTTTACGATTCTTCAAAATTGAATTATGATTATATATGACAGAAATATTAATTTAACCATTTAACGTAAAATCAAGAAAACTTAATCTATAGTTTGAATATGTTTGAACCACAAAGATTGGCTACGATTGAACTCTAGTAAAAGAAAAAACTAAACATTTAATTATTTAATAAAAACATTTTCTCATATAAGATTATAGAGAGATTATATGTGATGTAATATATTTATACTATTACAGTATTATCTGAACAAATGTTGAATGATATATCCATTTTAAAGTTCTTCCCATGATGTAGAGTGTAGACATCATGTAGTGGAATCCTCATTTAATACATTAATTAATTCTTGATTTGGCGCATTGTATATTAATATAAAAGTTTACCCCATACTTTTTTACGCGTACTTCAAGGGTAAATCCACTACTAATTACTGTAGTGACATTAGTTTATGAAACTCTAACATAATTACTTTGAGAAAGTTATAGTCTATCAGTCTATAACCCAAACGAACAAATTGCATAAATCCAAAATGCCTTAATATGGATATTGAAATTTACAACTATAGAAGTTAAAAATAGAATGCAACATAATTATTTATTTATACGAAACAAAGAAATTAAGAGCATTGAAAATTTCAATTCAAGACAAATAGAAACATTTGGAATCCGTAATCACAGTTCCAAATACGAAGTTTCCAAAGACCTTGTCTGGTGTTTAACGTGTAATCTTGTTCTGTTTAAACTATTGTTTTGACCATACATCCAAAAACATTATTTTACAATAATTACTATTATTATATTTTTATGTACTAAACCACTAATATATTAACCAATTAAAAACAATTAACATTATTTTTCTTACTAAAACCATTCATGGAATTTTTAAACCATTTTTTAAAATATAAACACGAATTAGATCTTCAAACTTTTATTGATAGTGAAATTTACATTTTTTTAGTAATGCCAATGTAGATGCTTCAATGACGTTGACTAAAGTTAAACCTAAAAAGAAAGTCAAACAGTTATTGAAGATCATATATGAAGCAGTTAAAGCACATAAGCCAACCAAGTTCGTCCAAAATAATTTAATTTCAATGTCTTCTAACTAATTTCTTATCATCAAAATAGTAATTTACTCTCCAAAATTCATATTATATATTGCTTTCTATTTAAAGAAAATATATAACTGCGCCACAACTAACAAAGCAAGCAACCAGATTCCAAATTTAATTGATTTGTTTCCTCTCACATAATAGGATATCTGAAAATGACTCAAATTTTAAATTAGACTATACCAATATAGTTTTTTTTTTAATTAATAATTTGACAAAAACTCGATGTTTAATTCAGGTGACTCAAATTTTAAACTAGACTATACCACTTGACAGTATTGAAAATAGAAATATGTATAAATAGACATTCAATTTTTTTTTAATATATTAAACTATTTAAATCTTTATTTTAGTAATTTTTATATAAGATCTCTAGAAAACTTTATGACATATCAGTTTTGCAATTTTACATTATAGGGAATTAATGCTTTGATTGGTAAAGTTTTTTGTTGAACATAATGCTCTTGTATGAACCAATCATATTTGTCGATTTTAAATTTCTCAAATATGATTGGTTTCTACAAAAGTATTATACCAAAAGTCTTACTAATCAAGGTAAAAGACAAAGAAAATTAGCAGAACATGATATGAAATTGTGCAATATCTTCTATATACAATAGAAAAGCTGGTCACTCAAAATTCGATTTATAATCTAAAATTCGTTTTTTAATTTTTTTTTAATCTATCATATATATATATATATATATATATATAGCGGGAAAGAAGCGAATCTCTAATACTAAATCGATTCTCCGATACCACCAGATTATAAAAGAAATTCAGCACCTTACCTTATATTTTAAATTAAAGTTTTCATATGAATTTCGAACGACAAGAATATAAATCAGAAGGGTAAGAAAGTAAACCGGTAAAATAAAGAAATAAATAAAGATAGAGCCCACTACTTTAATCTTCCCTCCTTATTACCCATCTTGGATCCATCTTCGATTTCAACACCTAAAATTAAAAAACGCTTCTTATTATAGAACCATAAAGACGAATTCCTCACACACACACAAAAAAAAAGTCTAGAAGGAAACTCTGACGTTCTTCTTTCAATGGCTTTACTAACTTTCTTGCCGGAAAACACAGAGCCGCCTCAAAAACACAACAATCCACCGTCAAGCAAACGCAAAAAACGTGAGAATCCCACCGACCAAACTCAACCAGAGAAACAAAAACCAAACAAACCAAAGAAACCAGTACCTCAAAAGCAACCATCTTCATGGGACCAAATCAAAAACCTATTAACTTGCAAACAAATCGAAGGTTCTAGAGTCCATGATCCTTCTAAGAACTCTCATTCTGGTCCTTCCACAACTACAACACACTCGTCTCCTTCAAAGCTTAGCTCGTCTTGTAGCTCAATCTGTAGCTTTAGAGACGTGGCTCATGGTAATACTCGTGTGGTTCATAGAGCAGATAACTCTCCAGATGTAGCTAACTCGGCTACTACTGAACCAGAAACTCGTCTCTTAACTCGGAAACCTGGTCAACACGGTTCTTCTTCATCGTCTCGGTCTCTTACCTCATCGAGATCTAATGCTAGTGGAAGTAATTACACGTCATCATCAACGACGTCGTTTAGAGCCATGCAGTTCCGTAAACTCTCCGGATGTTACGAATGTCACATGATAGTTGACCCTAGCAGGTATTTACTACAATAACTAAACAATGCAAACATAAAACTAATTGCAAGTTATATCTATTTTTAGTTTCATTTTTGATTCTTTTGAATTTTAGGTATCCTATTTCGCCTAGGGTTTGTGCTTGTTCCCAATGTGGAGAAGTTTTTCCTAAGCTAGAAAGCTTAGAGCTTCATCAAGCAGTTCGTCACGCAGGTAATATTCTATAATATATATATATATATATGACTTTAATTAGCTACAATATTCTTTGTGTGTAGTCACATTTTTAAAGTTAATACTAGTATGTAGTGGATTTTGTAAATGAAAATTGTTTGATAAAGTAAAGATTATGTTTTGTACCCTTAGGAGTTATTTAAGATCTTAGTCTATGATTTGACCTTTGAATGATGATATAAATCTTCACTAGTTAAGTACTTATTGAGTAATTAGCATTAACATGTGCTTTGGTGAATGCATTTGGATTTTTCATAGATTTACCATAATGTTAAGCAATAATTAACGAATATGTTTTCATATTTTTAGGCTTAGATTTGATTTTAAAATTGGAATCAAGATCTCAATGTTGTTGTCGGTGATAGTATCAATCAAATAAGTTAAGATGGTTTGGACTTATGTTGCAGATAGTTTTTCCAATTGCATATTCATTGAAGATAAACACATTTTAAGAGAAAAATACAAAAGAGAAGAAGAATGAAATTGGAAAATTGTATATTTCTAATTTTTTATAGTCTTTATATCTGACATTTAGCTTACCATTCAATGGGACCATTTGTACTATAAAAATGAACCAGCTGTCACTTTTTCTTATGTCTCCTTATATTATTACGTGTCAGTTTACTATTGAACAGTATCAGAATTTATATCTCCACCTGACAAGAACCAAATTATAACTCTGGCTTTAATGTTCCAAAACTCTAGTGTTTTTGTTTTGTTTGGCCTAGTCTTTAGGTTTCAGGTGTGGTCAGTTCTTTCAATTTTTAGTGAGTCCACTTTTAAAAATATGGTAACTAATAGGTATTGATTAAAATTGGATTTGATTTTAGTCTCGGTAGAATAAGTAGAACGGAAATGATCTGGAATAATATTTGTTTAAATCTGAATGGTTATACCAAAACATAATATTATTGTTTGTAACCAAAAATAACCAAACTATTTTTAGTACAAATTAATTTCGATTTATATTTGGTTCTACCGATTTTCAGTTAAGAACCAAACGGAAAACTAAAATTACAAAAATATTAGATCCCAATGATTATTTGCCGAGAACCAAAATCAAACTGAATACGGTCTTTATGTCCTAGTCTAGTTTTGACTTTGTATTGTTTTCATTTTTCACTGACTTTGTATATTGACGTTGTCGTATTGGATTTGCAGTTTCGGAGTTAGGTCCAGAAGATTCAGGTCGAAACATAGTGGAGATCATATTCAAGTCAAGCTGGCTTAAAAAAGACAGTCCAATCTGTCAGATCGAACGGATACTAAAAGTCCACAACAGTCAACGCACAATCCAACGGTTCGAAGATTGCCGAGACGCAGTGAAGGCGCGTGCACTTCAAACCACAAGAAAAGACGCTCGTTGTGCTGCTGATGGTAACGAGCTTCTCCGTTTTCACTGCACCACTCTCACTTGCTCTCTCGGAGCTCGTGGCTCTTCTTCTCTCTGCTCTAACCTCCCTGGTTGTGGCGTTTGCACCGTAATTCGCCACGGATTCCAAGGAAAATGCGGAGGAGGAGGAGGAGGAGGAGCCACCGCTGCAACCTCCGGTGTGAGGACGACGGCGAGTAGTGGAAGAGCTGATGATTTGCTGAAGTGTAACGATGATGCAAGGAGAGTGATGCTTGTGTGTCGTGTGATCGCTGGGAGAGTTAAACGTGTTGATTTACCGGCGGTGGAAGCTTCTTCTACGGCGGAGAAGAAGCCTTCAACGGAGGATAATCCGACAGTTGGAGTTTCTTCAAGTGGTGGTGTATTTGACTCGGTAGCGGTCAACGCCGGAGTTTATTCAAATCTGGAGGAGCTAGTGGTTTATAACGCGAGGGCAATATTACCTTGCTTCGTGGTTATTTACAAAGTTTTAGAATCTTAAATATGTAATTTAAATTATGAAATAATGTTTGTTTTAGTACTTCTAACTTTTTAATATTATAGCAAGATTAGGTTAATATCATCTTACTATTGACATATAGTCGTTTAGTTATCATTGAAATCATGATAAGGTTAATAAGAATTGAGAAGAGTGGGCTGAAAATTCATGATTATGAATTATGAAATGAAGATAACGTGACTTTTTTGACATGTAAAAATGTGAAATTATATATTTAACCAGAGAGACTGAGTAACTTTGAGAGTAGTGGGCATCAAAGAGTGTGGGAGTGGCAGAGTGATATAATTGCAACCACATGCGTTTTCAGTAAATTGTTTCTTTTTGTAGTTTATCTTTCTAGGGAAAGCTAGTTTTGTAAAAGTTGTCACAAAGTATTGTTTAATTAGTTAGCGGTTAAATGTTTATCTGGTTTTCTCTCCGAAAAAATCTTCACTTAAAACTTTAGAGATTTTAGAATTGGGATTTTTGTTAACTACACCAATTTTAAACAATCATATAGCTAAACATACTAATTTTAATAATGTATCGCACTTTATATAATTTCATGATGATATACCATAATTACTGTTAGACTTTAAACATATTATAATTATACAATTTTCAGTAAACCTGATATCAGAATTTGTTATACCGATGCTGATTTCGGTCAATATTAAAAAAAAAAATCAAACAAGAAAAAATTAGTTTACTAGAAAAAAGTTGTTGGTTAATAATCAAACTAAATATTTTTTAAAAAAGCTAAATCAACATTAAACTAAAAAAACTCAATTTCATTTAGAATAAAAAGTATAATGTAAGTTTATCAAAATATTTTGAGCCTAGGCATATATGTGCATGTAGATTATGAGTTTATTTGAGTGTCAACGATGTTGACAAACCAACATTGTGTTTTTAGTGTAAAAGGAAATTGTGTATTTTGTTTTGATGTTGGTTTATTTTTATTATTTTTAGGTTTGATTGTTTAACCAATCAATATTTTGAATTTGTTAGCATATATACTGAAATATTTTGGGTATGACTTTTGGTTTAAAAAATGTATTGATCGGAGTTAAGTTGGTGGTAATAATATTAACTTCTAGTTAACCTGAAATTATATGGTTGTGGTGTTATCACATGTTCACATCTATTTAGGTATGCCTTACATAAAATTATATGTGTCATGGTGTGATAATATAAAATTCATATATAAGACGATAAGTTATCAAAATCAAGTATGTCATCACCGAAATTTTCAATTATTTATCATTCTGAACTTTTGTTGAGGATCTGTGGATTTTAATTTTTGTTGGCTTAGAATTTTTTGGTCGTCTCGTAGTCTTACTAAAAACAGGAGATTTTGTTAGTAAGTTATAAGTAATATTGAGCAGATAAGTTCAAAATGTACCCATAAGAAATAAAGAGAGTGCACGCTGAGAAGATGTGACATTGGAACTTTCCTCGTTGTCAGAAGCTTGCTACATTGTTTAATTCATTTCACATTGAAGTTTGCAAATATAATCAGAATCAAATAAATTTAATATTCCAGATTGCAACAAATATGTGGAGCATAGGTTTCATTCTTCTTTTTTTCTTTCATCTAGATATATTGATAAAAAAGAATACAACGATGGAAACACTTAACCGGCAAACAATAGATTTATTCTCAGAAACAGAACCTAAAAGAAGGAAGCAAGCAAATTAGAACTACTAGAAAAGATAGGAAAAGAGCAACAAAGACGACAGCATAGGTTTCATTCAATTCACAACTTATATAAAGATGGACTTACTTAAGTAGCATAATCATGAAAAAGTTTATTATTCTTTAGGTATGACTCAATGGGCTTTAGAGAGTAGTTGGAACTTAGTCCATTAACCTTAAAACCTTTGGGCCGAAGGTTCTATTATACATCTTTCAGATTTTAGTGATAAAATGCCCAAAAGGTCACTAACCAGTTGAATTTGACCCAATAGTCCTCATTTCCTTTTTTTTATTTATTTATTTATACCAAACATAGTCATTTAAATTTCATTTTCCATATTCTATAGATAAAGCCGAGGACATCTAGATTCTTTTTAATTTGGTGGTTAGGATAATCTAGCTAATGATTTTGGTAATATAGATTCAATCATTTCTACTACATATTCTAGCTTTTTTAAAAATATTTTAGGATATGAATTTTATGTTATGGATCGAATATTATCGATCCAATTGTTGACAAAAAAAAATTGTCCACTCGTTAGTTATACACATAACATCCACATTTGTAGTTTGATTTTGAGAAGTTATAAAGTTTACGTGATATGAATTAAGATTTTGGATTATGCACTAAAAAGTTGTATTGAGACGTAATATTTCGTCACAATAATGCATATTTCGTCACATATTTTTATAAATTTGTGACGGTTGGTAAATAGTTGCAATACAAATGTTGCAAATGTATATTCGTAACAAAAACGTCACAATACTGGTAACGGAAAAAATATAGTAACAATTCATAACAATTTCGTCACAAATTGTTACGAAATAGAGTCACAATGATTTTTTTAAAAACGTAACAAATAAATTTTGTAACAAAAATGTATAAAAAATGTCACAAATTATTACAAATATTATTAGTTACAATACAATCGTTACAATACCTCTAATTTTTTGTAGTGATGGATTGAGATTCGTTAGATCCAATAATTGACAAATATGTATATATATACATCACTGATGGATTGTAAAATAAAAAAAGTTTAATAATTTTCAAATAACTGAATAAGTTTTTTTCTTATAAGTTTTTTCGAGAATCATTTGGAACTTGTAGAAAATAAGAAACGAGAAAACTTTCTCAAATTTGGATTATGATCCTCGATCAATCATTAAATTGGTTGAAGGTGAAGCTACTGAGTGGTTTTCAATTAAATGCCAGGACACTATGTTTACTAATTCAAAGACTTCTTATCAAAATTCTCTTTGGATGGAGGTTACTTATCATTCCACTATGAATCCATGATTTACAGGTTACCAATGTTTTGTTGATCGATCCTAGTAAGTTTCATATTTCAACAATGGTCTTGTTTGGTTTTGCTTCCCTTATTCCCTATAAGGATTATGCTCAGGAGTTCTTGGCATCAGACGGAGTATCTATCCTCTTCATTCCGAAATCGAAGTGGTTGTTTGGGCAATAAAATACTTACTATCTTTAGATATTCTAGAAGTGGAGCTAGCAACTAATTGTATTAATGTTGAGAAAATGGTTTCCATCCGAGAAAAGTGGCCGGCGTTTGCACCCTACCTAAAAGATTACTTAAAACTGAAGAGTGTCTTCGCTTATTTTTTTACATATAATCCTTAGGTACTTGAACCATATGGCTGAATTTCTAATTCATTGTATTAGAGAATCAACCTACATTTCCTAAATTTGTAAACGTTCTTCCCTCTTGGATTTTTATCAATGAAATTTAATGTTAGACAAAAAAAGGTTCATTTAGTAAATTCAGCCACATATAGATCAAAATCATTTTAAATAGTCTTATAAAATTCTCTGATATAGTAAAATTTCACACGAATGTAGTAAATTAAACTATTGAGTTAATTATAAGTCATTCCAGGTGGTTTAGTATTTAATTTTAAGGAAGAATTAAAGCGTAAGACATAATCATAACCGTCATAAACCTTAAATTATAGTAAAATTTAAAGAATCCGAATCCAATAATCATTTCACCAAAAGCCTGTAATTCTTCTATTTTTTAATCTAATTTGTTTCCTCATTGTCTGCCCTCTTAAATGGATTTTTTTCTTTTTCTTTTTGAATCAGATTATTGTTTTGTTCTGCGAATGATGTTTATGTTATGAAGTTAAATGTTTGCTAATGGTCCCAAAATATAATGTGCCCTAAAACTAGGTCAAAGTTAAGTGTAAATGAAGGACCACAAAATTCTTTTCCCTGAATTGTAATCACTAAATACAGCTGTAATTATGCATCAATTATACGGCTAATCAGTCTATATATGATTAATCGTACGTTAATCAGTTCCTTGGTTCATCTTTTTCTTTACTTTTTTTTTTTGATAATAATGTGAATATCATTAATAATGAAATGGTTACTTTACAGCAACAGAGGATAATTTTCAAGCCAAAAAAAAAGAAAAACTTGAAAGCTATAGAATGTCGGATCTTTATAAGTTATCCCAGAGGGTAACTACTAATGAGCAAGCCAAAAAGCCATTAGAGGGGAGAAGTTATTTCCCCACTCTTTTTGACAAAATTATGTCTTTAATAGTTCTGTCAATCCTTCTGAAGATGATATCTGGAGGGAGTGACATTTGGTTGTGAACACGATCGTTACGTTCTCGCCAAAGATAGGAGATAGTTGTTTGAGTGATCAGCCTTTTTAACAGAACCGGAGTTGTGTTATGGAAGAGAGTTGGCCATTGCATGAATGCATTCCATGAGTGAAACCTGAGAAGAGGTGAGCTAAGCCTCTGAAAAATCAATTCCCAAACCTTCTCACTATAAGCACATCTTAGGAACAAGTGGTCCCTTGTTTCCTCATAGGTGTCACATAAACAACATTCAATAGGGATTTGCATTCCCCAATGATGCAGTCTACTTCTGGTTGGTAATCTGTCCCAACTAGCAACCTACATAAGAAATGAAAACCTGGGAATTGATCCCTTAAACCACACAGCGGAAGCCCATTGTTTATGAGGTTCCCTTCTTCTATGCTGAGAAGCACCTAAGAATCTTTCCATCAATGTTGAGGTAATACTCATCTTGCTTCTCTGCCAGCCCATGTGAGTGAGTGTTCTTGCCATCATTGACCCACGTAATCCTCTCCCAGAGTCAGTGAATGTTAGTTTCCAAAATGGTGAGCTTCGTAAGGTTCTTGTCTCAAGTCCTTGGATGCCACCATCCTGTACCTTCTGCAAAGAACTTGCAACTCCAATGCTCATACTTTTGCTTCATGCCCAAGGGCTAAGAAAGCACAGGATCCTACTCCCGTTCACCCAACTCCACCTACTCCAAGTGCTGCAGTAAATTCGGAGGCTACTACTTCCAAAACAGTTGTTGTCAAGAAAATTCCAGTCTAGCTAGAGGTCCATTGATATCTTACGTTAGGTTATAACATTTACTGTAAAAGATTTGAGATTTTCTTTAAATTGTTGCAGATGTTGTTCATGAGGTAGTCACTTTAATTAAGACTAATTTTTAATACATTGTTTTCAGGGCCGTGCTGTGACATGCCCAAAAAAATTGAAGGCCGGCCTATTTTAAAAAATCATACCGTTTTTTCTTTAAATTTTACTGTTTTTTTAAAAAGTTTTACAGTTTTTTCTTTAAATCTTATGATTTTTTAACGATTGCAGGAAACTAAAGCCACATTTTGAAAATTTAATGCAATTTTTCCTTAAGTCTTAGGAACTTTTTTCATTTAACAAAGTTTAGAGTGCGAAAAATTAAAGGCCCCAAAAAGTTAAATGTTTATTTTAAAAATATTATACAAACTTTTTTGACACATAGAGCCCAAATTTTTTTTTCTCGTCATGTTTTATTTTATGACACATGCCTTATATTTATTGGGAACGGCCCTGATTGTTTTGGCGGAAAAAATAAACAAGTTACATATATAGTTCGCGGAGAATGATTTTTGGTCAACTGGTTAAATATCAATCTCTATAGAAATTTTTTCATCAGAGTTCAATTGTAGCCGCTCATGATAAAATTTGAAGTTTAGAGGTTTGATGTATATATCATATTTTAACAATCTATTTGTTGAAATAAAGAGAAGTTTACATGGCTTCGAGATATTCTGAAGAATGCTAGTTAATCTTTGGGTTGTAACTGGTTACTGAACTCTGACATTGGTCGGAATCATAGGTAGGGTAATTATTAAATTTAAGTCCCTAAACTCTTTGTCATTAAAAACAAAAAATAGAGACAACTAGATTGGATTAAGAGCTTTGATAGTTAAGATGGGACCTACAAATGTTCATAAGATAAACACATCTCAAGAAATTCTTTGGTGGTTTAATCATTGACACACTCTTCTTCCTGTTTTTCCTCCTTCATGAATCATTACAATTTCACTTGTGAATATTTATTAAATTATCAAAAACATGTGTACACCATTCATATAGACAAACCCTCAAGATCCTTTTATCTTAAGTAGGAATCAGTTTGATCATCATGAAGCTCTTCCACAAATTACGAAAGATTCTCATGAGGCTCATCGATTTCACTCTCCCTTCTTGCTCTCGTCGTCGGCAGAAGAACAATGTCCGGTCCAGTAACGGAGAGAGGTTTGAGCCACCGAAGATTTCTTGTAGTAGTTCGTATTATTCGTCTCATGTACATTATAGTGAAGCTATTGCAGATTGCATTGAGTTCTTCAACAAGTCTTCTGCTATGTCTTGTGAAGATCATGAAGAAGCTCGTCATGTTGATAATCACGATCGTGACTGTTTTTACGTGTAGTAAACATCTCAAAAACTCACAATGGTACTTCTTGTTTTGCCTACAAGATTGATTCGAGGCTTCGCTTTTGTTTTGTTTTATCTGAGTAACTGTTATTTTAGGTTCAAATGATAACAACAGAATTTTGCTATAATTTGTGAGAATAACTTATGTTGTTGAAACTCGAAAAGCATTTACGAAGGTACATGCGACATTATTATCGAAACCAAAAAAAGTAAACAACACACGAAAAGAGAAAACATTTAGAAAACCAAACTGTTTCATTGCAAAACCTTTTTCTTAGAAAATATTCCTCCAATAAACAAAGGGATCAAACTCTTCTTCTCCTTCTTCTTCTTTGTCTTCGTTCTTGTCTTCTTCTCATTCGTTTTCATTGAAGAATGTCTCTCAAGAAACATATCATTATGACCAGTAGGGTTTGCAAATTTCACATACCTCTTCTCACTCATTGATCTCAACCTCGGACTTCTGATTGGTTCATCATCAACACGAGGAACTAACACTTCGAACTTGGTTTTGAAAACAGTCTCATCGATTTTCTTTTCGGGTTCCTCATCAGGATCTACTCTTAGCTTCTGGAGCTCTTGTTTTGTTCGTTCGAGCTCTTCCCTGAGAGAAGACAAAGAGTTTCTCATTCGTTTGCTTTCTTCTTTTGCCCTTTTGAGATCATGTTTTGTCTCTTCAAGCTCTGTCTCAATCCCTGATTGATCTTCCCATTTTTCATCCTGCATCTGTTTCTTTACCAATGTTATCACCATAATCCCAAAATCTACTGGTATATTAAATTGGTAATGAGTAAAGTGACCTATGTATTATATATATATGTTAGATTAGAGTGATCCCAATTTCTGATCTAACAACTACAATAAAACGTAAATCCAAATGGAGAAATCTGTCTGTACCAGAGTGTTTTGACGGATTCTAGACGGAATTATGAACTTAGATAAATAGCTAATTAAAGACTTGCCACTTTTAGATGGTTGGAGTAGACTTGACTGGCTAAGACTCTTTCCCCGAACAAAGCAACTGCTTCTTTGACGGTCTTAAACGGTGCCGTTGTGTCGATCTCTCCTCTCTTCGTAGTCTCCATCACTATTGCTATGGTGCTTAACTGTCTGTGGTGAAGCTAAGAGATACATAAGCTTGTTTATAGCTTTCTGACTTTAGAATCGAGTGAGATACGACGCAAAGCATATTATTTTCTTCATTCTTACTTCGTCACAGATTGCTCTTTTCTTTTTAATTTTTTATAGTTTTCTTCGAATATATATATATATATATATATAGTAGTGATTATAAGAATAACTATATCTTAAAAGATTATTTCTAAAACTTGTCTTATGTTTTATAAGGAGTGTTCTTTATAATTTATTTATGTTTTTACAGTACAATATTTAAAATATTTAGCTTGTTAAATTACAAAATATAGTACTACTTATCAAATAATTACAATAAGAAGAAGAATATAGTTACTATATAAAGTCTAGCTTAGAAAATTTTATTGATTCTTTGAGTGTGAAAACTTTTAAAACACTATGTAATTTGATATAAATGGAATATTACCCTTTTGTTTATCTTCAATGTAATTAATTTCTAGACTCTTTTAGACATTCTTTTACTCGAAAAAATCTGGTTCTAACATTTCCACCTTTACATCACTAAAAACAAACACAAAATATGTTGTTTTTTCTTTAAAAATAAAGTTCTTTAATATGAAACTGTAAGACAAAAGGAAAAACATTGTTCGAGCAATTCGCTTGCTGCACAAGAAATGCTGCTTCTAAAATATACTTAAAAGCACTATTTCGAGAAAATTTGCCCTATTTCATAACTCCTGGATCATTTACATGAAAACACACTAAAGGGTTTCTTAATCAAATGAGATTCAGTCATCTCTCACTAACAATCCTGGTTCATTCGATTTTCATCACCATTTCAAATTCCGGCGAAGACAGATACACATTTCTGTTTTTCTCCATCATCTGTGGATACTTTATAACTAATTAACTATAAAGAAAGCAGCTTCACGACTGCTCATTGCAGAGTAGTTGCAATGGTGTCCTTGTATCTTCATAGATGAGTGGGTAATGGTGTTCTTGTCTATTCATCACTGCCCTTGAAGGATTGTTATTATGGTGATGGCTCATTGACATTGCTGCAGCAGCAGCCATGAGACGATGTTGTTGTTGAGAAACATTGTTGTTGTACCTTGGGGAGGAAGCAACCTGGAGAGGTTGAATACTAGTTAAGTTCAAGGAGAGGTTTGGCTTATTACTGTATTGGTTAGATGGTATGGTGTTTCCACTTGTTGGTCTGTACTGAGCAGCCCAAAGCCTTTTCTGAAGCTGTTGCTGCTGCAGCTGGTTTGCGTTGTATGCAGTTTGGAATCGACTGGCTTGATAAGGAGAAAGCTGCTGCACCTGAAAGAATATCTCGTGTTATATTATGTGTACTGAAACCGTTAATCTTTCTCAGTAGAGACACTTGGGTCATAGAAAACCTGATGGCTAGAAGTTGCAGGTGAGAGTTGGCTACTGTGAGATGCGGAGACATGATACTGTGGGAATGAATTTTGAAGTAGAAATTGAGATTGTGTTGCTCCAGCAGAGAAGTGAGATAGGAAATCGTAGCTCTGTCGTTATAAGAGATGGAAATTAGAATCAACGAGGAAAAGAATCAACCGGATAAAAGCAATGAAGTATATTACCTGTTTCTGTGACATGTGAGGACCATAGTGCTCGAGAGCAAGCTTAGTCATGTCTTCTTGCACAGGTTTTGGGTTATGCATCCTATGTATATCGAGAATATGCGGGTTTTGATACCTCTTGGATGGATAAACGGTTGTTTTAAAATCACTTATGGTTGTCACCGGATCAGGGAGTCTGCGTTCTGACAATTCTGAAGATCTCTGCTCAATTTGGTTAAGTGTCGCGGGACTACTCTTTCTGGTCTGTAATTCTTTAATGAAATGGCAAATGTTAATGTGAGAGGAACATCTCTTTAGCTTTCTTGGCTGGACTCTTAATGGTTCACTCAAGACTGGAGCGGTCTTAGAAGGAGAAGCAGCTTGACCCATCCAAAGTGGGATCGTTGTCGAAGAAGGCCTGATCGAGAGAAAGATCCACATATGAGAACAAAACGAGCAGCATAAATAAAAAGAGGACAATTTAAAGGTTAAGAGTTACTTTGGTGAAACATGAGCTCCTGAGTGACTATTTGAAGATAGGCCAGGCCACAGCGCAAGACCTTTAAGAAGCACAAATGTCACCATGTCAGTATAGGGACAGTGTGTGATACAAAGTTTGTAGATTGTATTACCGTTGCAGTTATACTCAGCACCTGTTGCAACCTTAGCTTCTTTTGCTCTTGCCTAATAATTTCAATAAGATTATTAGCTACATGAATCTAAACCAAGAATGTAAGATTCACATGGGAACAGAGTTCTTACAGGTACATCAGTCAGATTTACTGAGCTGCTTTCCATCAATCTATCAATAATATCAGACACTTTGTAAAATTAGACAACTAATACCACCAACCAGAAGAAACCAACAAAAATCAAGAGGAAAGTTACACAAGGAGTCGCTACAAACCTTTTTGAAACAAGCTGGTTATCAGATTGGTCAAGTGGCATTTCATCAAAATGATTAGTTTTGGCTAAAGAGAGAACTGAAACCACCGGTTTAAGCGATTCGGGTTTTGGTAAGTCAGCTTCTGCAACCAAAATTGTGTCACTTTTGCTGGTATCTTTCTCATCAGAAAGAGAAACACAATTTTTCTTGTCAGTCTCAGTAAACATTCCGGCTAAACCATATAATGTCTCTGCAACTTCTTTCTCATCTTTCGAAATCATCATCATCGACTCTGGACCAATACCTTCTGCTTCCTAACCAAAAAAAGAAGAAGAAACATTACTACTCAGCTCAAACTTATAGTAAACTGTTCTGTTCTACAAATTATGAAGTCATCAATCAAACCAACCATTTCTTGGTTCTCCTTCTTAACCAAATCCTTATTGAAAGATTCACTTCCAGTTTTGGACCGGTTAAGTCTCTTTGAAACAGACAATAACTTAGAAACAGATTCCAGATTCCGCTTCTTCATGGCTGCAATTAAAAGTCAACAAAAAGAGAAGCTAAAGAACTCACAAATGAGATAAAAGTGAAAAAGGTTATTACAGGTTTCGAATTAGAGATGATAAAGAGAGTTCCCCAATAGACAAAGACAAGCTTTAAACAAAAGAAAAATCAATAATAATAATATAATAAGTTGAAGATTGAATCACTTTTTTGGTTTTTATAAATAGAAAAAAGAAGATAAAAGACATGTAGCAGAATCTTGCGTCTACAAAAAGAAAGTGAGAATAAAAGCAAAAGAGTTTGCTTGAAAAATAATCCAAAATCTTCAGATTCAAAAGCCAAAAATACCATAATCTTCTCAACTACTCAGAAACTGAGTTTTACTGACACATTAGCAGATCTCTCCATATGTTAAAATCTCAAAATTCACAAAAACATTCGATTTATTCCTTTTTATATTTTTTTTCTAAATTAAAAAATTGGTACAATAATGTTTTTTTAATTGGGTCACGAACAACGCACCTGAACGAAGCTTCCTTGGTACAGAGGCATGATCCACACCATTACTATCCTTCAAATTCTAAATGTGAAAAAGAGAAAATTAAATGTGAAAAACAAGGAACTGTTGTGAGTAATTAGTGCAGTATTGATGAAGAACTTACCTTATTTGGAAGCTTAGAAATTTTCCTAGAAACTTCATTTTCTAAATCTGAATAGCTTGATTTCATTTTCTCATCAGTTAAACCCAGTTTCTTCAACATTCCTTTCTTAGATTTTGCAGATCCTAATCCATAAGTGAATACAAAAGTAAGACAGAAAACAGAACAAACAACGACAAAACAAATTTGTTGGTTTCTGAAACTAAAAATTTGTTTTTTTTCATTTACCAGATTGTTTATTGGAAAATCGATTGGTTCCTCCTCCACGTTTTATCACATCTCGACGACTCATTTCCATTGTCTTCAATCTTCAATTACTTTCTTCTTCTTCTTCTTTTCACCACTCGTGAAGCAGAAAAAAAAAACTTTAAACAAACGAAAAAAAGCTCACTTCTTCTTCAACATCTCTGCCAAAAAAACGAAACCCTTATGGTATTGACACAGTTTGGTTAAGATTTAACAAAAGAGAGAAAAGTAAAAAGACGTTAAAGAAAGGAAAAGAGAGAAAAGTTGTAAAATCGTTTCTCGTGTCTCGAAGAATCAGGTTCTTCGTGAAATAAAGATAAGGAACAAAAAGTAACAAATAAAAAAAAAAAAAATTGAAAGATTTTTATTACATTCAATTCAACCCGTGAAAAAAAAAAAAAACTCAGCTTATAAAATCGTTGAATTTTTGTGATATGCATTTAGTAACAAAAATCCTTAATTAATGGAATCACTGTTCTTCAGTCTAATCAAAACATTTATATGTAACTGACATAAAATAAAAGAGATTGATGAAAAAACGTACAACAGTACAAAGAAAAACACAGAAACTATTCATAAACCCAGAATTTCAAAGAGATTTAAATAAGAAGAGAAAGAGAATCAAAACCTTGAGTTTGTTTTTGTAAATTCTCAAAGTTTTCTCGACATTCCGAAAAGACGGATAATCCGAAGCAGTCACTGGATCGCTTTTATAAATGTCACACAAATGACAAAACGCTCATTCACTCACTCTTTTCTCTTTCTCTTTCTCGTTTTATCTTCATCAGTGATCTAACGGTGTGTAATGAAGGAGAAATGAGAGCCGTTGGATTTGATTCAGCGTTGTGTGCCACGTAATTAATAACCAGATCGATGTTTTGGACACGTCAGCAATAAGGCGCTGAAAATTGTACTATTACATGGGTTTCCTATGATTATTTAAATCCGTACGAATTGTATCACGTTTGGATATTTTTATTTTTGTGCCCAAAGGAATCGGTTTGGATATGCGATTAAATGGTTCTTTGGACGCCAATATTTGTAGATATCTAATTTTTAAAAATAGAGATTACTAAATACAAAAGAAAACGACATATATTTTGGTAATCATGTAATTTTGTGTAATAAAGTTCAAAGTTTTGTTTATTTTTCAATTTGATTATCTATAGTTTATAGTGTATTTTCTAAATACCTCGTTTAAAATGACTAGACTAATTTTCTAAAGTTTGATGTCAAAACTAAGTCATGTAAATGACTAGACTAAGAATAGTTCAACATAGATAAACCTTTATCGATCAGTTATTGAAAAAACAACAAATAGATCGGTATCCAAATTTAGCATTGTTCTATTAGTGGTTTTTATGTGCTTTAACATCTAAGTGTTGTAGATATAAGTTTTTCGTTCAATCTATTTTGAAATACAAAGTAAAGAATCTGATATATATACAGATTAATTAGTGAGTAAATCTGTAAAAGATAAAAAAGTTGATTGGCGGAATTTCTTGTAGATACTTTATAAAACCAATTTTAATTTTCAGAAAAGACTTCAAATGTGAACATATATATCGGAATCTGAAATGATAGTAGAATAGGTCTAAACTTCGGCCATTAAAATTCATACGTTTTGAAAGAGTAGACATGAAATTGTATAAAAGCATTATCAACATGAGTGATTCTCATATATTTAGCACTGTACTATTAATGGTTTTTTTATGTACTTTTCCACAACAATATTTATTGACCCCAAGTAAGTACCCCAATCTTTGCCCATTTGTTTTTGATAAGCTTGGTAAACAAGGTCCCCACACTTAACTCAAACGTTTGGCTGTCTTCCATAAATACGAGAGAATATCACGGCGTTTTAGTTTAGTTTTTAAACTCCTTAATGAATGTTTCGTCCAATAAGAAAACGGCATGGTTTTCTAATGTCCCAAACTAAAATTTAGAGAGAGAGAGAGATAGTATTGGTATTGTTTTAAATCGACGGTTATTATTAGATCTTGTAAATCAATCGCCACATCATGTCACTGAAATCGACATGTCAGATGATTCCTATCCTATCAACTGTCTACTGTCTATAGAAGTGAATTCTATCTACCAAAATATTTATTCTTCTCTTTCACAATCTTTTCTATTCTAAAACTTTTTTTTGAAATTACTCTAGTGTCTATTTGGTTCTTATTTCCATTAAAAATATATTTATCTATAAGTAAATTCTTTCCACAAAATTTTCATAATATATGTTCTTTTGTTTTCTATATATACTAAGATTATATTCGCGTTGTAACACATAATTCGATTATTTTGATTGATTTTCTAAATTATGTTTATTTAACTCGTTAGACCCGTGTTGATATTTTAAAATACATGTTGATATTTTAAAATATTATTTTCGAATTATTGTTTTTTCCGAACCGAAATCGATCTAATTAGAGAAACCGAACTGACAATATACACAAATAGATTCTAAATCTATGTATCCGAAAAATTAAATCCGAAGAAGAACTGAAATCAAATCAAGAATCAAATTTTTGCTTTTTAGAGTTTTTCTCTTACATTTTTAGTTTTGAAATTTTATATAAAATATCTAATCCAGAGCTCGATTTATACCAAACTAAATTAGATGAACTGAATCCGAAAAAATACTAAAATGTTTCCTAAATATATGTATCTGGAACATTGAATCCAACCCGTACCAAAACCGAATCAATAACCGATATATTTTTTTAATTAAATTTTAACTTTTTAAACTTTTTCTTATTTTGAAATTTTATATAAAATATCCGAACTAGAGCTCGGTCTATACCGAGCTAAATTAGATGAACCAAATCCGACAAAATACTAAAATGTTTCCTAAATATATGTATATGGAACATTGAATCCAACCCGTACCGAAGCCGAATCAATAACCGATATATTTTTATTAAATTTTAACTTCTTAAAGTTTTTTCCATTAAATTTTATTAATTTTAACTTTTCGTATTA
The DNA here is from genome assembly GCA_900406405.1 of Lepidium africanum. Lineage (NCBI taxonomy): Eukaryota > Viridiplantae > Streptophyta > Magnoliopsida > Brassicales > Brassicaceae > Lepidium > Lepidium africanum. The sequence continues at coordinate 11,275 of OVAX01000231.1, read as the reverse complement.
AAATTTGTAACAAAATCTATCTTTAACATATTTTTAAGGGTTGTTGCTAACCTTAGGTTAAACTTTATCATAAAGTTTAGAACATAATCTAAATGAAAGCGTCTCCCGCTTTAATATGTAAGATATATATATATATATATATATATTAATTAAACCATTTTTTGTGATATAGTTGATAGTAAATAAGATTTAATCAATTTTAGATATGAAAAAAAAATTTTCGCATAGATAACTAGAACTAAATCCAATATAATTTTCAATACAACTTAGTTCTCGCTAAAAATAATCCAATTCTTAAGGAAAATATTTACGAATATCAAAAACTGATTGTTTCTATAATATAAACTAGAAAATATTATAATATATGGTTTTTTGAAAAAATTTAGGAACCCAAAAATTAGATTTATTTGAGGTGCTCCAAGGCAAATATTTTTTTTTACACACAGAGACACCTCCATAAAAATATCATCTTATATTAGATCCGAAAGAGGAAGGAGACCTTCTGATACATTAGAGGCCTTCATAATAAATCACCATTATTATAAGTTAATAACCCTTATATACGAGGGTCGACACTTTTTTGTACACCTTTGAAATTTTAGATGCATGTTTTCTATCATTTTGTGCAAATGAAATGATTGTTATGTAGAAAAAGGAATTTCTAAGAAGGCCCATAATTAGGAGTTAAACAAAGCCCATTCGTGGGACAACTACGGCCTGTAAATATCTAATAACACAGTTTCCAAAAAGATTTATAACACAAAACCATAGATGCATACTCGTATCTTTTCGTCTCCAGATGAAAAAGTATTGGTGTGCTGATGTTAGTACTGTATTTTGTGAACTCTTCTATATAACGCGAGAGCCACTCCAAGAACATAGTGAAGAGGGTATTAGTACTGAAAAGAATTAAGTAATAAGTAATACTAATATTCCGCAATTAACCGAAAGCCTCCGTAGCATAGTGGTATTGCGTTCGCTTCGTAAGCGAAAGGCCGTGAGTTCGATCCTCACCGGGGGCTCTAATTGATTTGGACCCTTTTTTTATTTATATATACCAAAAATGTGTTGTTACGATACGACAAAACTACAAAACCTGTCCGTGAAAAAAAAACCAAAAAAAAACTACAAAACCTACCTTTTCACAATAGAGTTAACCAAATCAGTTTACTTCTCTAGCTAGCTAAATATAAAGAAACTTCACTATCATTTCTTTTTTGTTTTAGAAGAACCTATATGCTATTCAAATATTTCAATCCATGGACCCAAATTGTCGAATGAGTTGTATGGCTGTGATCACTTCGTCAAATACGTATCCATTTTCATGTCGTATATAATAATTTTATAAATTAGATGAGACCATTGTAAAAAATATAATATTAGTACTAAAGTAACCAATAATGATCAAATTATCATCTTCCATCGATGTCAAAACTACTTTGTAATTTGTATAGCATTTTCTGTAGAACCTGCCCCCGATCATTGAAACAAAAAATGCACAAAAACCAATCATTCATAAGCTTAAGATAACAAACTTTATTACGAAATGAAATTATACAAAGAGATAATTGCAAGAATTGAAGAAACAGAAAGAAAAAAATCAAAAGCAAAAAAACTTACAAGAGATAGAACAATAAGATAGTAGAGAGTAAACAGAAAACGACAACGTACGGCTCTCAACATGATTTCTTCGATAAATATAATAATAAGCCAACAAAATACATAAAGAAAACGACAAAGTGTCAATATCTGCAGCAAGGAATGGTTTGTTGTAATCTTATGGGCACTTGCGACGACCACCGTGAGTGGTGAGGGTAGCGTAACACTCGCACTTGTCGTAGTTTCCGTACGTACCAGGTGGCACACAGTTGCACCTTGAGCAACAAGTCCCGCACGCTCTATGGCACAAGTTCGGCCTACTTGAAAGCCTGCACCGTGCTATACACGCACTTCCACAATCTACATATACAAGTTAAACATTTATAAATTAATTACACTGAAATTATGAATTTCTTTTTGTCAATAATTGGTCCTAATGCCCGATTTGCAGTAAAATCCTTTTCTATTTCCTGTATTTGTAATATAGGGTAAAAATAACTTTTTAGAGTTGAATACAAGTAGAAAATACAACACATGTGACACTCAACCACTTGACTAAAAACAGTTTTTCAATTATAAAATTTAATTAATTTGTTGAAATTATCGATATATTAAAACTTAGCATAAACTTTAATGTATATATATATTTATAGTATAGATTTATTTATAGAGTATTAATTTGTAGAAGTTTTATTATTTTACGGTATCTGAAGCAAATAAAACACACTTTTAGATATTATCGATGATTTTAACTAAATGAAAAAACCCTATATATATTTTGTATATACATATATAACAAAAGTAAATATATATATAAGGTTGTATAATTACCTATCTTCTTTGCGTAACCATTTTTGTGCTTTGAGTCTTCCTGCAAGAATATTGAGAAGATGATGACATATATATGAGAAATGAGTTTCGAAATGAAGATATAATACATGATAAGAGTATTTGTGATTAAAATTTACGTACCACATCGGCTTGAACGAGTTGGAGAACAAAAAGAGAAATGAGAAGACAAGCAATAAAGGTTTTTGAAATAGCCATAATTCTTGAAAGAGAGAACTTAGCTCAATTCAGATAGTGAAGATGATTGTGTGCTTTGTGGTTGTTGTGTCGAAGTGAGAACTTGGAGGCTTCTATTTATAGCCCTCATCTCAATGGACGACCGACCTCATTTTCTGTCTAGACTATTCTTACTATCTTTATTTATTTTCAATAGTTTTCAAGGAAAATAATTGCTTTATTAGTTTGAGAAATGAATTATGATATGGTTTTTTTTTTTTGGTCGTCATGAATTATGATTTGATAGCAAGTACTTTCCAACAACACTTGCTAATAATTACGAAAAAAAGAACACACGTATAATTTTGTCATTTTGTGTTTTAGTTAATAAGTTCAAGAAGTAATTTGTATAAAGTTATTACAACTTTTCGATAATTTCTGATGTAATAACCTATATTTTTCTAAATTATAAATATTATTTGACAAGTTATATGATAAATTAAAATTGAATATTGATAAAAAAAAACTGCAGAAATAAACATTTGATTATTTTATTTTGCTTTCCAAAATAGTTTCTGATTCCTGTATGTGAGTTCGAGAAGTTAGCCACAACCTATCAATCCTAAAAACTTAAAGCTTTTCTTTAGACAATGATAAATATAATCGATTAAACGTTATAGAAGTTGAATTCGTTACAAATTATTTGTAATTAGTGATGATGGAGGAGAATCATGAAAATTGGCCAATTTTCTCATCTTATCAGGAGGATCTCAATCACCTCATGAGTCTTTTTGAGTTTCCATAAAACAAATATCTTAATTCGCAGTGTTAAAAGATTTTTTTGTGATTTTTTCTTGTAGATTTTTTTCCACCTGTGTGACTTTATTATCAATGATATATAAATTTGGTTGGTAAAAAGATTTCTATCATTTGTATTTTTTCAGTTATTAGTTTTTTTTAACAACTAAATAGAAATAGCATATTGTGAAGGGTATAAATGAGTTGGTGCGTATAAAAGTTTGTGCGTACGCGGAAGAGAATATAATGGTGCCACCATTGTGGTGGGGAAAATAAGGTTGTATTATTAGTGGCCTCTTGTTATTTTTGATCAATGGATTCGGTACAACTTTTGATTCCACCGTATTTAATTTTGTAATTAAGTTATCCGAATTCGATATTTTATGTGAGAAAAGAAAAAAACAAACCAATGAATAACTGTGTAGCTGTATAGACTTGCTTGATGTACATATACCTAAACTCTATTATTGGTGGTTTCGCTTGGGTTCGGTAAGTTTTGGTTCTACCCAAATTTTTTAGATTTGAGTAATATAAATATTATATTACTACTACTAACTCATTTGAATGATTGACTTTTGACTCTCACTGTGAGGTTTTTATTTTTTTTATGAGATTGTTAAATATAACACAAACTAATACTCCATTTGTTTCATGTTTTATGTTTTTTCACATAATTTAAGAAATTATTTTTTTTAATCTAAATTAAACATATTTTCTCTCACAAATTCCAAAATAATTGAACCAACCATAAATCAATCTTTAAAATTCAAATAATTAAAAATACAAAAAAATAACAAATTTTGTATATAAATCTTAAAACATCAATCAAAATAAAACTATTTTTTTCTTTCTAAAACATAAATCAAAGAGAATTAGAGGGAATATATATCTTGATGGTATTCAATGACTAATCGTTTCAGCTATATGTATATAAGTTCTCTCTCTACTATGTATATAATATGTTAAAAAGATGATATATAGTTTAAACTTTGTTAACAATTACAATTAGGTCAATAAGTCTTCATTATTTATAGTTTAAACTTTACGAGAAGAGTTTTTAGTCAAGTTGTCGAAAGCCACTTCTGTTGTTTTCTTTATCCAAATTCAACTCAATAAATTTTGTTTGACCTACATAATATTGTTGAGGATTTGAAGTATATATTTGGCTACGAATCGGATCTTTTTGATCCAAAATATTGACAGAAAAAACTTTATTACATAAATATTGCGATCATCTAAAGTTAAATTCTGATAAAGAAAACTGCATAAATATATATGTAACCATTTAAATAGAATTTTTTCCCATTGAAATTTTTTTATTTAGTAATTTTAGTCAAATTTGTGTTTGGTATGTTATCTCAAACATAGTTTTGTAAAGAGAATTCACTACAAACACTTTTAAAGTGATTTGGTAATAGGTGGGTGACGGCTATGTTTGGAGTTTCAAGTTGTGATGGTCTCCATTCTTATGGGAATCCATCACAATAATATGAGGAAATAAGAGAGTAAAAAAGACATAGAATGTAAGAAAATAGTAAATGATGGAAAGTAAAGTTATAGAAGAGTTGATGAGGTTGAGACAAGAAGGATGAAGGGATGTAGACATGAGTGGTCCTCTTTTATGAAATACTTCATTCACAGCTTGCACTTCTCTTCTTCAGATTATGACCCACTTTATGTTTTCATATTTTTCATTTCTCTCCTTTTTCTTTTCTTTGATTGGCTTAATTCGAGTTCTAGACTTCTCTTTATGGTTTTTTTAACAATACCATTTATAATTTTCTTATGGTCCTCCACTCTTTGTTGTTTTTCTTTTTCAATTGTTCCTTAGTGCCAAAACGTAACAAATTCTATCACATGTAATATACTCTGATCAAATATTTAAACACTCAAAATTGAGTTTGTTTTAATAAAGCACAAAAAAACTCTCATAAACCACACAAATGGTTTGAAAACATGATTCAGTGAAAAACATTAGATTAAGTGGTTATATTTATATCCATGCGATATTATTTAAGGTTTTAAGAGAAAATATAGACTAAGAATTATGTTTTATTGATATATCTCTTCAAAAAACATGATTTCAGAATGTTTGCACTATACCCTAGATTGTATTTTCAATCACCAACTTAATTATGTATGCATATTATTTAAACTACTTCAAAGACTGATAAAATTCATGTTTACAAATTTGATATTGCACCGTAAAACCCTTTTTTTTTTTTTTCAAAATCCAATTCATAACCTAAAATCCGCTAATTATCTATAGTGGAGAGAGTCGAATCTCTGATGCCAGAGTTATTAACTAGATCATCATAATTACTTGACTGAGAATAATTCAGTAGATAAAGTCTATCACAGCTTTATAGTATAAAATGCATGAAATTAAATTGAAATAAAGTAAATTAAAAGGTATTAATCTTCAAAATTTCGTTCAGATAAATTGAGAAAGCGGATCAATTCTCTAATACAAACATTATATTTAAAAATAAAACTATTGATAAAAATTAGTAACTATTGCCAAATAGGTAGAGTAGATATGTGTATGTAAAATGTGAGAAATTATAAAATTGTTGAGTATTGAAATAATAACAAAACTGGAAAGGTAAAGAAAAAGAAAAGACACGGATTGTCTGTCTTAAGTGTTTGGCTTTTTCACCAACCTTATCGATACCAAACCAAACCCACACGAACACTTAACACACATTCTCCACAAAGTCAATTTCATTTTTATATAATCGACGAACATATTTCTCATGCATACATATGTCACTTCAATTATCATGCCTTGACACATACCTTATGGTAGTCGTTTCAGGTTTCATTCAACTTTAAAGTTAAGTCAATTCAATATTTGCAACTAATCTACACTGTTTTAAGCACAATGATTTATACTATTAGTTTTATCAATATTAACAGTCGGTTTTATTAAACGAAAATCCAAGAAAATATCCTTCGTTAACTAGCCACCAATCATTTTCAGGGTAATAGTTAATATACTAAGGGACATATAAAAACCAATAATTCATAACCTAAAGAAACAAAAATATTTTTCAAGAATATAAAAACAATATTTGTCAGTTTGAAGAATTCGAATTATATATTAAAATTTGTCGGTTTAACTGTACACAATAAAATAAATACGAGTCATACATAAATCAAAACGAGTAAATATTTGACAAACATGGATTTCCGAATTAGGTTTGTGTTTGTTGTATACCTCGATCACCATTAATTGATCTAGAGTAGTGTTTTAAAGAAATTGCTAATCCTCGTGAAAATAGAACACTTTAAATTTATTAAATACGAAAATGGAAGTAGCCTTTATATGCTAAGATGTTATTAAAAAGCAAAGCAAAATTAAGATAAAGTGAAAGAGAAGTGAGTTCTTAAGACAGCTGTGTATAAGTGTTTTTATACTTACATAAACAGCTGTTCTATAGCTAATTGCCAACCTGTGTTTTCTCTTTTAACCTTTTTTGTTTCCATCCCAATTCATTTATGATATATATTGTATAAATGGATTGTGATCTTATTTTTTATATATATATATATATATTACTGTTTGATTGATATTGTATGAATTACCACTGTTTGATTGATATTGTACGAAGTTATGAATTTTTGTATTATAATGTGATGATTTGTATGCGTCGAGATTGTAAGTTTGTGATTTGAAATCATGTTGTTGCTATGTCATAATCTGAATTCAAAGTATCACAAAATGCAATAAACTAAAATAGATATCAGAATTAATATCTTACCATGAAAAATCATTATCAAAGAAAATAAATATCAGAATATGTTACTCTTATATATATGAAAAAACTATGCATTAGCAATTATAATATCATTAATAGTAGGATGATGGACCAAACACATATTGGTAACTCCATTTGAATAAAACGGTCGAAAGAAAAATAAACGGTTAAATAGATTGTTATTTGAAAATTTATAGTTGGAACCAACGGTTGACTAACGCCTACAATTAAATCTGTTTGGAACCAACAAATAAATATCTATGAATAACTTCAAACTATGTTTTAACTACTAATTTTAATTAGAATTGTGATTGATAGTTAAATAAACAATTAACAACTAGTCATCTAATACTCCAATCAATTCTATTAATTTCACATGAAACTTAAATAGGTTTTTCTCTTCTCAAACAAGATCCAAACGTTGCACTTTCGAGTAAAGCCAATCGTGACAATGTTGGTTATTAGGACGATATGATGTCCACATATCATGTTTGGATTGACATAAAAAGAGATCAATCCAACACTATCTAATAATCCACATAATTCGTCTATACACCAAAATTTTGGTGGAATATTAGGTTTTGTGATTACGGATTCCAGCTGTAGCAGCCGCCAAAAGGAGTCGAATCGAATATTATAAACAAATTTGGATAAGCTCTTGACAACTTTGTAGTTAAATACTAATAAACAAATAAAAGATTAAATAGCTGAAAAAGAAACTCACAATAGCGTCAAACATCATTGCTCTCGAGTCTTATTAATATTTTTTTTGTCAACCAAACTTTTTTATTGCCGATAACGTAGCCAAAACCGATGGTAAAGCGTACAAAGGAATAATTTGAAACTAGCTCTTTAACATTACGAGGTAGAAAATCTGGTCTATAAATCAAGCGACAAAAAACGTAACGAAAGGCAAAAGTTCTAAATAAAATTCTTAGTTTTTTGAAGTCTTTCAAGTAAAGTATAAAAATTGGTAATTTGTCTGGATTATTCACTAGCCACAAAAGTTGGAAATCAATTATACTCATCTTTGTCTATAGAAATGCTTCAAACTCTAAATGTAATGCGAATAGACTTCTTCTAACTCCATATGCTCTTAGTGTTATAGTAATCAATGTATTTCGTTAGAGAAGAGAATAAGAAGTCAAAAATTACAATTTGGAAAACACAAAGTATTAGTATCATTTCAAATGTTGAATTGTACATCGAAATAGTATGTTATATTATTGGGTGAATTTGCTGAATTAAAAAAATGATAATAGCAAATAGATAATTTGTAATATGACTTTTATTTCCTATTTTAACCTTTTAAATAAACAATATAATGTTTTGTTTTTACGTATAATACTATAATTAGCTGTAGAATGTTTTGTTTGTACGTATAACAAGTTCAATATATACAAAGAACGGGGAGAATAAGGATGAATAAAAGGAGGTTCTCATTATTTGCAATGATAACTATTATGATAAACGTACAACATAAAAAATAGCATGATTATAATATTGTTAACAATGTGGTATAAGGGTAAAATGACATTTGTCAGTAAGCAGTTCCCCAATTATTTTCTCTTTGTTATTTTGCCAATTTCAAAACTATCTATGGCCAGTCTTTGCAGTTTCTCTATATTATTTCCTCATGTGATTTTGGTTTAACATATTAGTCTTATACCACAAAATCAAGTAATGGAAGCCTAATGATAAATTAAGTTATATAAATTAAGTTACTACTCTTTGGTAGTTTGTAGCTTGTATACATATATTTCCTGGTTAACATAAACATACTTTAATTTGATTTTGAATGAAGGAGTTTGTTAAAACTAAAGCAGCCCATCTCTCCAGTATTCTTTTTCATGCTTTTGATTATCCTTTCTCTTTTTTACATGGTTTGGATTAAATATTCTAAATCCTTGATAGATTCTTGTCGAACCATCTAAAACTTGATCCAACAGTTGCTTCTACCAACATAACACACTATACAATATAGATTAAAAGTTGAAAGACTAATTTTAGATTAATATGCCAAAATCTCTAACAACTTCTTTTCTTTACAATCCTCCAAGTAAAAACGTGACGGGAAGAAAAAAAAAAGAGATTAAAGAAGCCTAAAACGATGAGCCTGGAAGACATGGAGAGAACTTAACTCCACACCATAAGCTTAAGAACACAACGTAATGTCTTCTTCTCTCTTGTCCATCAAATTTTATACAACACCTGATGGAAGACGAAGAACAAGTTGACCACCCATTAAACTGCTCAACACCAAAAAGAAAACAGAGAATTTTGGAAGACCCATCAATGTCAATAGATTAGCCATCATCACATAATTACAATTGATGTTTCAACAAATGCAACAATGACTTGGAAACATTTATGATTTACCTCCGGACATAGTAGTAGCAAAAGTCGGCGAGGATGAAGGTTTGGACGATTTCAGAGAGAAGGACCATTATAGGCCAAAAACCATATCCTAAAGCAGTCAATAACCTTCCTCGAGTGTCCAAAACCTACACCAAAATGAGTTTATTGTCATATACTACGATTAAGCTCACCTAACTGTATATATAGAGCTTGAAAGTTTGGAGACGAGAAACAAAGAAAAGACCTGAAGAACCCAGTGTGCACAACTCAAGAACCTGGCTATCCCCAATGCGAACACGTAATGTGCTGTGAATGGCTCCACGATCTAAAGACAAAACATGTGTTACTAGTTTAAATCCACGATAGAGACTAGTTTCAAGCTTTCATTAAGTACCTTAGTGTTTTGCATGACTCTAAGTTGAGGAAGGACAGATACAGCTTCAAGGTAAACACAGAACGCCCAAGAAATCTTGTTAATGATATGGTGATGTGTTGAAGGGTGAATGAGGACAGATAGAACAGCACAAGGAATAACCTGCAGCCATATATAAAAAGATCGGAAACATTATTATCAAAATGAGCAAATACTCCTCAAAATTAGATGGCAAATCTTTTTCTACGCTCCTTAGTTTACCTCATTGTTAAGAGTCAGAATGCATCTAAAATTGATATTAGCGTAGCAAATCTGTTTTGATGATCTATACTGACCTAGGAAAGCTACTCTTTTGGTAATCTAATATGGAAACTGATTGTAATAAAGGGGTTGGTATATAGATTTCTTCAAATACATGATTCACATTTTTCAAATGACTCAAGTTAGGATCTCGAAAAGGAAGCAAGTAACTTACAACGTAGTAGATAGCAAATCTGTTCTGATGATCTATACTGACCTAGGAAAGCTACTCTTTTGGTAATCTAATATGGAAACTGATTGTAATAAAGGGGTTGGTATATAGATTTCTTCAAATAGATGATTCACATTTTTCAAATGACTCAAGTTAGGATCTCGAAAGGAAGCAAGTAACTTACAACGTAGTAGATAGCAAAATTGTCTTTGTCTTCCATGTAACTAGCTCTGAGCTTAAAACGGATCATATAGATAACGAAAAGGGTAGTAGCCAATGTAGCCGAATCAAGCAACGTATGGATATCAAATTCCATCACAAAACTACAATACAGCCTCACCGCCAAAAACAGAGCCGTTAGCTCTTGTGTCTTCAATGATAATCCTGTCAAAAACACCTTTAAAAGATTACAAATGAATCAACTCAAATGTTCATCAAACCCTTTCAATGTCAAAATCCAGACAATTTGAGAAACATATCGAAATGAAGGTCAATTCAGAATCACTAATCCCTGATCAAAACCTAAACCTAGAAAC
>OVAX01000230.1:0-103007 GCA_900406405.1 Lepidium africanum | reverse complement strand
TATGCTATGAATATGGATGCAAAATTAACTATATTAGAGCTGTGAAATATGCTAAAATGTACACACATCAAAAATACTAATATTAGAAAATATCAATAAACTTCCTTCGGATTTGCATCATACTTAGATGCAATTAAATCACATTTTGTGATCAGTAGAAATCTTAAAAGATTTTACTTTATGGCATGTGACCCTAAACACCCAGACATCACCAGGGAACTCACATGATCATTTATGAGATGAAAATGACATGTGTTATATGTTCTCTTGGAAAGTTGATCATAAGGCCATAACCAACCAAAAGTTGATAAAGAATCATCAAAGGTCCTTGAATGGACTCAAGGTGATATTTGTGGATTTTATATATCCACCACATGGATCATACTGCAAATGATCGCATGTTGTCTATTATCATCTCGAAATATGGTATTTGCGAGATTTCTAACTCATATAATTAAGAGATGTGTTCTCTGAGTTAGATTAGACAACACTGGTGAATTCTCATCCCATACATTCAATGTATATTGAATGATAAAGGAAATTGAAGGTGAGCATTGTGTATCTCATAAAGTGGTTTGGTTAAAAAGTATATACCCAAAATAGCAAAGGGCATTTTGGAAGAACACTTGATGTGTAATATATGATTCTCAACATTTGAGGGGGAATATGTGTTGTACTCTTTTTCCCTTTCTCTGGTTTTCCCAATAGGTTTTTCAAAAAAAGTTTTTAACGCAGCAACACACGACACCAAAAGACATTAAAAGATTATGTCCAGGAGATTGAAACACGCCCTCAAACAAAAATTGTAAAGTGCAATCCTTATCATTCCAAGAGAAGTTTGTGTTGTTGTACTCTTTTCCTTCCTATGGTTTTTTCCACCGGGTTTTTCAAGAAATGGTTTTTAACAAGGCAACATAAAACAACAAAGACAACAAAGGTATTGGAATAAAATATGTCCAATCAACTAACTATGCTGAAGAAAATATGTTCAGCATATTGAAATGTACCATCAACGAGAGGAGTAAAGAGTGATATCCATCATTCGAAGGAAAGCTTACGACGTTGTACTCTTTTTCCTTTCTGATGGTTTGAACCAATGGGTTTTCCAACAAAGTTTTTTAACAAGGCAACAAAAGACGATAAAGACAAAACGCAAAAAGCAATAGTGATGATGGTATCCAAGGGGGAATGTTATGACACAACATTGTTTGACGTGTGTCAAACATATTCATCTCTTCATTTGAAGAGTCATAAACACATGTCGAACAATTATAATTTGTGTGGATCCCACATCACTACTATATATAGGACGTTATATAGTAGTTGAAATTCATACTTTCAATACCAAAATCGAATAACAAAAGTTTCTCTTTGATATCTCTCTAAAATTTTATCTCTCTAGAATTCTCGAAATCTCATCAGCCTAATCATGTTATTATACCAATAAAAGTTGTTATTATCTTTGGTTTTATAACATTAAACATAAAATAAAACCTATGTACACATCCCATATAAATAAGCTCAATTAATTTTTTTTGTCAAATTTTGGTGTTATATCTCGTTTCAATATAGTTCTCTTAAAGATTATAAAAAAGTATTTAAAAAAATATACTATTAATTCATATATAGTTAGATACTAGTACATAATTTTAGAATGAATTCTAGTTAGATATATTTCTAAACATGCGTGAAGTATTAAATATCCTCAGATCCACATATATGACATATCCAATACACTTTAAAGTTTAAAGCCAACTCTATTCAGGTAACAATTATATGTATATGATATAGGTTTAATACACTATTTTAAGTATAATCATATACTATAATAATCTACAAATTTCAATTGAATAGAAGTAGATTAATTACCAAAATATCATCGTTGCAAAAGAATCTTCAACTGATCTGTAGATGTTTAAGAAAATGTTAACTGTAACACCAATGTATACACAGTCTTATATAAATAAGCTCCACTTACACAAACAAACAATCAAAATTAGCAAACATTTTACTTCAAAATTTCTTATATTCTTCCTACAAAAAGTAATCTTTGTCGAGTAAAATGGAGAACAAAAGAATGAGTATGTTAGTGGTGATAATGTTGATAATTGGGAACATTTTGGTTGAGACAGAAGCTACTATAGTTTTTAAAGAATGTTACGCAGGTTGTTTAGTGGTTTGTGTTACTTCAGCTGACATATTGAATAAACTTTTATGTCCTTTCAAGTGTCTCAAGGATTGTCTACATCCTGGACTTTCTTCTCAGACATACCTAACTACTGAAACTAATTATTTTTGCAAACTCAGATGTGCAAGCAATCGTTGTATTTCATCCTCTTCAATAGAAGATAAAGGTAAGCTTTTTTTATAGTTATTAATGTGTAAAAGCTATATTGGTATATAATATATATAGTTTAATCTTTGGGTCTAAGAATACTAATGTTAGATAATTTTTTATAAAAAAATTAGTTAAAGGTATCGTGTTGATTCTAATGAATTTGCTTATGGTTGTTTGTTCTATTGGACAGATCATGAAGAGAAAGTTTCAGTGTGTGTGGATTCTTGTTCAGAGATGTGCTCTCACTAGAAAAACAAAACTAAATGACTTTGTTCTATAATATATGTAAGAAAATATATATATATATATATATATCAGTTGACTATGGGTGTAAATGGTAACTGCGGAATGGTGCGGAATGCAGAATCTAGTGGAATTTTTTTTATTTTTATGCGGAATTACTTGAGATCAAATGGTAACAGCTGAATTTGCTGAATGTGGAATCTGGCAAAATTTTTTTAAAAAATATTTATATCGGAAAAATCTAATTCATCGCCAAAGTTTTCCTAGAATTCCATTTAATCTATCTCATGTAGTGGACTGAACCCTTAATGTTAGGTTTATATACCAAAAAAAAAAATTAGAACCCAAGCTCAACCGAATCCGAGCTAAACCGAGATCGAGCCAAAATAAATGAAATATGAGAGAGATCATAGATCTATTGTTTAATCATCTTTCAAATTATTTATATTTTTATTTACTTTTATGAAAAAATGTAAACGTGAAGTTCACATAATGAAATTCACATAATGCTATTGTAAATCTTTAGTCTATATCCAAACCAAAATTTTAATGAAATTATTGGTTTTAGAGACGTAAAATGATTTAATTAATTAAACCTATCGATACAATTACATTTTTTTGTCAAGCAGATAAAATTATATATCAAAAAGTTATACTTTGTATATGAAATTGTTGATTAATTTTTTCTACTATTAAATATTAGTTAAAAGAATTGGGAAATTGGTTTAAGGATCAACCATCAATTAGTACTTAGTATCAATATAAGTCAGATGCATGCAAAATTAGAAGTGCAAAAAAAAAAACACAAAAATAATTGACATTCCACAATGTAAATTCAACAAAACTGAATGGTGAATGGTAAATGTGGAAAAAAGAAAGGTGTGGAATAAAAAAACTCCACAATTCAACACCATTCCACATACACTATTTAGAACCTATGTATTCTCGGAAAGATATACAAATTAATATTCTTCATTTTTATCAACAAAAGAGAACAAATTCAAAAGATTCATGCATTTGAAGTAAATACATCTATAGAAAATGCATGTAAAATCTACAGTCAATACTTTTGTTTATGCCAGTTAATAATACCATTTTCAAATGGAAAATAAATAGAATAAAATCATATAATAAAACAGGAAAAAAATATTATGATTTGATTCCATTTATTTTTATTTATTTCCGAATATAGAAATTTTTACTAGAACAGAAAACTTCACAACCCATATATAAAGAAGCAATGACAACAGATATTAACATCATTCACAATTAGCACACAACTTTCACAAATCTTACAATATTGTTCTCTAAGATCTCATAAAAATGGAGAGCAAAAGAGTGGTTTTGTTGGTGACGATGATGAGCATAATGGCAATAGGAAACTTTGTAATTCAGGCAGAAGCTGCTGTGAATGATGATTATCCATTCGGAACTTGTTATCCAAATTGTTTCTTTCTTTGTCCCATAAAGAAAGGGTTTCCAAAGGCTCTTTTATGTCCGTTTTCGTGTTTCAAGACTTGTTTGAATAATGGTAGAAGTGCAAAAACAATGAGTTTGGAAGACAATACTAATCATAATGATTATTATTGCAAACTTGGTTGTGCTACTCATCATTGTGCCCCCCTTTCTTCTCCTACAGAGTCAAGTAAGTATTTATTAATTATATGATTTATATCTTATTAATTGATAACTGTATATATGTATTTAAGTTCTAATATTTTGTTAAAACCAAATTTTTTACGTTATTGATTTTATTTGAAGGTTATTGCACTAATGGTTTGTTTTGTTGTTTGTGGCACTAACAGATGTAGACAAGGTTGTTGAATGTGTGGGTTCATGTACGGACAAATGCTCTCCTAAAAACTAGAAACAATGTTAACTACTCTTATTGTAATAATAAGATTCGATGCTTAAGGGTGTATCCATTTAATCATTTCTGTTAAATTAGCAAAAAAATAATAATGCTGTACACTCTTTGCGTTGTGATATCTTTTATAATATGAGTGTTACAAATTACAGTAAACTTCTTTAGATAAATAATTAATAAAATTATCGGTTCCTGATTTAAAACAATGTAATACTTTAATAAAATTGACAGAATAGTAACATAATAGTTTTGTAGAAAATCTTATATAAAATTACGATTCTAATAAGTCATTAAATGAATAATTAGAAATTTATGTAATATATAACTGAAAATATTCAGTTGATATCTGTATACTTCTTCTGTAATATTTGTATAATTTTTCTATTTCCATAAATTTTCTTGTGAAACTACAAATATGAATTAATTAATATTATTTTACAAATAATTACTAATATCGTTATATAAGAACAGAAAAAAAGATTATTATTTAATTCCACATATTTTTGAGTGTAGATTTGTTAATGAAAGAGAAACCTTCACAAATCATATATAAACAAACAATGACAACACATATTAACAACAATCACATTTAACACACAATTTCTACAAATTTTATAATATGCCTAATAATTCCAAAAGAAGAGAAAATAGAGAGCATAAAAGTGGTATGACCTCGTTGTCATGAAACATTTGGTTGACCCCCAAAATTTTAAGAACCCCTAATTTTTTTTCTATACATATATTTAACAAAACATATATATATATATTATATATTGTAAAATTTTTATATATATTAAACAAAAAGTGAGAACACAAATTAACAAAATTCACAAAATTAACACACAAATATTCAAATTTTTTTAATATTCTTTAGAGATCCCAATAAAAAATGGAGAGCAAAAGAAAAGTGATGTTAGTGACAATGATGATAGTGATGACAATAGGAAACCTTGTGATTCAGTCAGAAGCTTCTTTAATTACGTGTTTCCCAAATTGTATTTTAACTTGTCCATTTGTACAGGGGTTCCCATGTGTTCTTATATGTCCAGTCTATTGTTTAATGAAGTGTTTGGATCCTTATTCGGAGATGGGTTTAACTGAGATTGCTAATCATAATGATTATTATTGCAAACTCGGTTGTTCTACTCATCATTGTGCTCCAATTTATTCTTTCAAAGATCCAAGTAAGTTTTTATTTAATAATGATATGATTACATATCTTATTAATTGATAACTATTTAGATGTATTTATATCTAATTTTATGTATAAATCAAATTTTTAACATTGTGGATATTATGTGATGGTTATTGTACTAATGATTTGTTTTGTTTTTCTTTTTTTTGTGGTACTTCCAGATGTAGACAAAGTTGTGGAATGTGTGGGTTCATGCTCGAACAAATGCTCCACCAAAAACTAAAATTTATGTTAACCACTCTTATTGTAATAATAAGATCGATCTTCAAGGGTGTATTCATTATATAATTTCTGTTAAATTCACAAAACTTTATTGTTGTACACATAAAAATATGAATTTTTATGATATTAGTGTCATAAATCACAGCAAAATTATATTAGTTAATACCTAATATGCTAAAAAAAATTAATTTGATTATCCGGTCATGAATCAGAACAATATAAAATTTAACAAAACAGATCGAATAATAAAATAATATTCTGTGAGAGACTCCTATGTAGAAGTATGATCCCATATATAGGATATTAAATTAATAATTATGAATCTTACAAATACATAATTTTAAAATTTTGGTTAATATTTGTATGTTTCTATGGTATTCGTATAACTTTTCTATAATACTTCTATAATTTTTCTTGTGCAAATACTTATTTTAATTTACAGATAGTTACTAACATCTTATATAAGAAGCAGAAAATGACTATGTTGGGTTCCTTCTAGATGGAGGAAACCCATTGGGTTTGGTTGGTGATAACCAAACTTGGAAGTTGGGCCATTGGTATTAGTCCATGAGATTAATATTGGGCCTTGGTGGTTCTTAGGGTTAGTGAGACACATATATAAAGTCTCTTAACCTAATTTTGAAAAATGGCAGGAGATAGAACACAAGTTTAAGGAAGAATACTCAAGGAGACTCTTAAGACAAAAAGAGAGAAAATGAGAGAAGAAGACAGATTTCGTCTGGATTTTGTCAAGGCAGGTTTGGAGGGTCAAACGGATCCTGATCGGGCTGATATTTTGTGGGAAGCTTCTTCAGTCAGTGGGTTAAAGGTTCACCGAAGGGATTTGGGTTTCAACGGTTGGATCTTCTGTTGTCTGGATTTTCTTGAAGCTGGTCGTCACCGTTCTTCAGTGGTGCTGTCTTGAGTGTTTGGTAAATCTGACGGTGAGATCTTCTCTGATTGAGCTGAAACTTGGCAGAGGTATTGTTGACTTGTTTATCTTGGATTTGTACGGTGGGATTAGTCTCTGGTTGCCGAAATCTTTGTGAGCTGAGGTCGTTTGATTGCTGCCAGTTTTGAAGTTTTTTGTGTTGCTCTCTTGTTGTTGTTATTCTTGTGTTGGAGTGTCTCTGTTCTGTTCAGGTTGTTGAACAGGGAGGACGTGATTGTACTCACATACATTTATATAGTGGATTGTTGAGTGGACTACGGTCCCGTGGTTTTTCTTTCTCACATTGAAGAGGTTTTCCACGTTAAAAATTGCTTGTCTCATTTCATCTATTTCCATACTATATAGTGTGGTTATTACTTTCGTCGAAGTATTTTCCTCACAGGTTCATACAAGATCTGGGAAACATTACCGTGACATTCCGCTGCACCGTGTGCTCATATTCCCCAACAGACTATTGTTTTAATCCATTTATTTATGAGTGTTTAAATTTTCAATAAACAAGAAAACCTCCACAGTACTTATAAAACAAACAATGACAGCATAAATTGACAACAATCACAATAAACACACAACGCTTGAAACTTTTATAATATTCATTAATATATACTCCAAAAGAAAAGAGAAAGTAGAGAGCAAAATTAAATTTTTGAAAATTGTGGCCCACAACTAAACCAATTATACAATAGAAATTTTAAGAAATGTCTACTTCAAAGTACCATTCTTCAAAAGTATCATTTTCCTTTAAAAATAAAATAAAATAAAATGGTATTTTTGAAAATAAATTTGGTTGAAATACTATTTTTACAATTCCCCCATTATACAATCCCTATCCAAAACAAAGAGTGGAAATTGATGAAAATGTTATGTTTAATAATCAATTATTGTGTTTGAGGTACAAATCTAACAATGTTTTTGGACCGGCCGTTTTATTATTGACCTACCATTTATTGATATTGATGTTTTAGACACTCCGAGCATCTCGGAATAATTTTCCATTTTAATTTCAAAATATATTTAATTAAGATTTTATAAAAATACTTTCTCGGTCCAAATTCCATGATTGTGTGAGAAACATATTGTAGTTAGGAATATTATGAGGGGGTAATAAATTCAACCAGACCTAAATCCGATTTAAGCTCATGCATAAAAAAACACATTCAAAATACCTAGAAAAATTCCAGCAAATTTTGGGTTACTTGTAGGTACCAGAATGTAGATTTTCTGTACAAAAATATTAATTTTGTTTATAAAATTATAAAATTAAATTGATTTATTTAAAACTATCACTAAACAAAAAAATTTATTTTGAGATAATATATTCAGCTTTACAAAATTACTAAAAAAATTAAATCATAACTTAAATCCTGAAAAATCAGGATAAAATTTTCATAATTTAGATCATATACTATATCATAAACCAGCATATTTTTAACTTGAATTTACCTAAATAACATTATTCACTTTTCAAAAAAAAAAAACAAAACTCAATAGGTATCTTTATATAATAATACACAAGTAACTTTTCCAATATCTACCATCTTCTTTGATTGACACGTGTATATAGTGCCAAAAAATTGCTTCTCCCTATTTTCCTAATTATTTTTAATTAATTAAAAAAATACTAAACAATAATCGTTTCTACTATCGTTAAAAATCTGTTTTCTCATTCCCATGATCTTCACCTTTCCCACGATCTCTTCCTTTTCCACTAAAATTTGTAATTGTCTTCAAATACTTGATACATGTGTGAATAAATTAGAATACGTGGCAAAAAAAAAAATACTCTCCTATATCAATTGTAGATTGATCTCTTCAGTTTCTTATCTTTTCATCTTCCAAAGCTGTCAAAAAGGAAACCTTCTGACAAAATGCTCACCTTCGAAAATGACTATGAGGTAGATGCTGGAAATTTTTGGTTTGATGACTGTAATTTAGGACTTCTAAGTAAACTCTGTCCTTTGGTACTTGGCATTCCATTCAATATAATGGATTTATCGTTCATGTCTTCCTTCATTCGTTACTTTTAAAATTCTGATTTGGTTTCCAATCTATTTGCGGGGAAATGAAAGTTCATTGAATGCTTGCAAGGTTGTTCATTGTTGGAATATGGTATATGCAGGATGAAGATGATGAGGAAAAAGCCGATATCAGCAAATGTAAGAAAGCAAGACTTCAAGAGATGTAGAAGTTGAAGAAACAGAAGATTCAGGAGATGCTAGACTCACAAGATGCTTCAATTGATGCTGATTTGGTGCGTTGTTTGAAGTAACATGTTTTAAGGTCGAGTTGTGTTTTCTTTTTTTGTTTATGTATTGACAAGTTTGAATAATTCTATACAATAACAACAAAGGAAAAGGGAGACGGAAGTATCTTCAGCAGCAAAATGAGTTATTTGAGCACTTTGCTAAAAGTGATCGATCTTCTTCTCAGAAAATAGACAAAAGGAAGGTTTGTTGATGATAGACCCTTTAGAGCCTATGTGAGACAAAGGAAAGTCTCAAAATCTTCTTCTGCAGAATAAGGTGCTTCTTCTGTTTAGTGTCTTAGCTTTTCTTTCTAGTTTTGGTTTATGTTGTTCGCTTTGGGTGTATTAGTTCAATTCAGTTGTTACAGTTGTGTTTATAAAACTGGACTGAATTTGGGCTACGTTGGTTTTCGTTTACTGGATCATTGTTGTACACAGGCAGTCAAACTGTACTGTTGTTGTTTTCATTAGGCTTTTTAGTGGATAGTCTCAAATTGTCTCCTTGCCCTTCATCGTTCTTCCTAGTTCATGGGACCAGACAACAAGACTCACAAAGAGAGATTGGCAAGCATGGAAGAAGCAATCGATGGTAATTCAAAAAGATTTGATGCCTTGGAATCTCAATTGGTTGAATCGAACTCAAGGATTACGAAATTGGAATCCACGGTTTCAATCTAACTTTCCAATTTCGAGAATCTGCTTCGTCAATTTGCTCCTCCGCCCTCCTCTTCATCATCTCCTCTGATGATACCAAGTTTTCCATCTATTCCTTCTTCTTCTGCGCCGCTTTTTTCTCTTCTACGTCAAGATTCGACCGTGGTGACCGAAGCCTCAACTTCTTCAACTTTTCTGCCGGTTATATCACGAGATAATGGCTTGACTCCGCCTCTTGCTTCTTCTTCTTCTTCGCTCCCTACCCAGCAAGTTAAGCTTCTTTGATTCCTTATGCTCACGATCAACGTGATGTCTCTATGAGAAAGATTGAGATGCCAATCTTTGAGTGGACAGCTAGAGTGGAGAATTTTTTCACGGGTGGTGTTTATTCTGAACCTGAAAAGCTTCATTTAGTTGCTCGTTGCATTGAAGGTCCTGTCTTGAGTTGGTTTAATTGGAAGGGTCGTTGTCGTCTGTTCGTTTCTTGGGACGATTTTAAGGAGCAGGTGATTGCACGTTTTGGTAATTCGGGTCCTCCTGATTAGTGCCTCTTTGCTCTGAAACAAACTGGCTCCTTGGCGACTTTGTTGCAGGAATTTGAAGATCTTTCTTTCCAAGTTCCTAACCTTACAGATGCTAATTTAGAACACATTCTTGTTAACGCCTTCAATCCTGCCTTACATGATCTTGTTGTGTCTTTGAAACCAGTGGGTTTGGATTATTTGACTGAAGCTGCAATTCGTCTGGAGTCTAGAACTCTATGTCAAGTGGTTGCTAATGATCCTGTTAATGGTCATGGCTCAACGGTTTCTACTTCTAAGTCGTCTTCGTGGTGTACACGAGCTGTTTCGTCTTCTGCTGTTCCGTCTACGTCTTTTACTTCTCCTCATCCTTCACGTGCTACTTCGGATAAGGGACAAAAACATTTATCTCCGGAGGAATACATAGATAGGAGACGTTGTGGTCAGTGTTTCCGCTGTGATGGGCGATACCATCCGGGTCATGATTGTCCTAATAAGCATTTGAAAGTGTTGACAGTTACCAATGGTCAGGAAGTCAAACTTATTGAAGAATACATGTCTGACACGTCTCTTGTTCCTTATACAGTTTTGCCGGAGTGTTGTAAGTTGTCTTTTCAGTGGGCACCGATCAACTTACTGCTACTAAGGTTTAGGGAAAATTTGGCAAAACGAAAGCTGTAATCATGTTCGACAGTGGCGCCACTCATAACTTCGTGTATCCTCATTTGGTTTCCAAAGCCAAATTGCCTAGCGTGTGTGCTCTTGGTTGTTTTGTGCTCTTGGTCTTTGCAACAATATTGAATTTGACATTGCTGGTTATATGTTTGTTGCTGACTTTATTGAATTGGATGTTAGTGGTGCAGATGTGATTTTGGGAGTTAAGTGGTTACAGACATTAAGAGACTGTAATGTGAATTGGGATAAGCATATTCTTTCCTTCATGTATCACGACAAGCGAGTTACTTTCCAGGGTGATACTTCTCTTTTGTACCCCAATCCTTCATTGAAGTATCTCTATTGTTCACATAATTTGCTAGCTCAAGGAGTTCCGGTTCAACTTTTGGCATCAGTTTCACAGCCACCATCCCCATCTATAGCACCTTCAGTCTCGTTGTTGCTGGACACTTTTGCTAGTATATTTGCTGAGCCTACAGGGCTGCCTCCTATTCGCGGTCATGAGCACGCCATTCACCTTAAACCTGGGACAACTCCGATATCTGTCCGACCGTATAGATACCCTCACGCTCATAAGGCAGAGATGCAGCGCCTGGTTAATTATATGCTGTCAGCTGGGATTATCCGGCAGCAGTCCATTCTCCAGTTCGTTCTTCTTGTTAAGAAAAAGGATGCATCATGGAGGGTCTGTGCCGATTACCGTGCTTTGAATAGGGTAACAGTTCCGAATAAATATCCTATTCCTATGATAGACCAGCTGTTAGACGAGTTACATGGTGTTGTTGTCTTATTCAAGTTGGACCTTCGATCCGGTTATCATCAAAAAAGGATGTGCGAATCAGACATCGAAAAGACAGCTTTTCGCACTATGGATAACCATTTTGAGTTTCTTGTCATGCCATTCGGCCTCACGAATGCTCCGGCTACCTTCCAAGCCCTTATGAATAAGCTTTTTTGACCCTATCTCCGTCATTTTGTTTTAGTATTTTTTTTACGATATTTTGATTTATAGCAATTCTTTGGCTGATCATCTGATTCACTTACGTGCTGTTTTTGATGTTTTTGTTGAGCAACAACTTTATGCAAACATGAAGAAATGCTTATTTGCTCAGTCTCACATCAAGTATTTAGGCCACATAATATCAGCCTCTGGTGTAGCTACGGATCCTTCAAAAAATGAAGCAATGCGGAACTGGCCGGTTCCAAAGACTGTCAAGGATCAGCGTGGTTTCCTAGGTTTGACTGGTTATTATCGCCGTTTCGTTAAATGATATGGTGGTACTGCGAAACCTCGTACGTCTTTACTACAAAAGGATAGCTTTGATTAATCTCCTAGTGCTCAAATTGCATTTGATTCTCTTAAATCTGCAAGGTCTTCTACTCCAGTTCTTGCACTTCTAAATTTTTCTGAAACATTTGTCATTGAATCTGATGTATCGGGTTTTAGTATTGGTGCAGTTCTTATGCGAAAGCATAATCCCATAGCATATTATAGCCACGGTTTGACAGATAGGGAGCAGCTGAAGCTGATTTACGAAAGGGAACTAATGGCAATTGTATTTGCAGTGCAAAAATGGAAACACTATCTTCTCAGTCGTTATTTCATTGTTTGCACTGATCAAAAGAGCCTCCGCTTTCTTCTGGAATAACGGGAAGTCACTATGGATTACCAGTGGTGGCTTATTAAGTTGCTTGGCTACGATTTTGAGATTCAGTTCAAACCCGGACTTGAAAACAATGCAGCAGATGGATCTCGCGTATATCCTTTAGTAGTTTATATTCTTCTCCTACGGATTGGCTTTGTGCTATTTCTATGCCTTCTTCTTTGCAGCTGCAGGACATTTTCTCAGATATTGCTAAAGACATGTCTATCCAGGACAAGCTTGTTGCTGTTAGAGCTTTCTCTTACACTAATCCTCATTACACCGTTATGGATGATCGACTTTTCTTCAAGAACCGCTTGGTTATCCCTCGCTCTTCTCCTCAAGTGAAAGTACTCCTTCATGAAGGCCATGATAACAAGGCTGCGGGTCACCAAGGGGTTCTGAAGACTATGAAGCGCATTGGTGCTACTTGTTATGGGATGCACAAAGATGTTGAGAATTACGTTTCCTCCTGTGAAGTTTGTCAAAGACATAAGTATAACACACAAGCTCCAATTGGGTTGATGCAACCTTTACCCATTCCAACACAGGTTTAGTCAGAGATATCAATGGATTTCGTCGACGGACTGCCTTCTTCTCATCGATTTATATCCATATTAGTCGTGGTGGATCGTTTAAGTAAGTATGCAAACTTTCTCCCTCTTAAGCATCCATACTCCGCTGTTGATGTGGCTGCAGTTTTCACTCGGGAAATAGTTCGACTTCATGGCTTCCCCAAATCTATCGTGCCTGATCGTGACAAGATCTTTAGAAGCAACTTTTGGGGAGAGTGTTTTAAGCAGGCTGGTACATACTTGAAATTCAGTACGGCATTCCACCCGCAAACAGATGGACATATAGAGGTAGTGAACCGTTGCCTTGAGACCTATCTCTGATGTTATGTTTCTCAGACGCCACGCAAATGGTTTTCTTTCCTCGCTTGGGCCGAGTACTCCTACAACACGTTCCATACCGCTATCAAGACAACTCTGTTCATGGTTTTGTATGGTCGTGATCCTCCACCAATTCTTCCATTCGAACATGGTAGCACCTCTAACTTTGAACTGGAGAAATAATTGAAGGAAAGTGATGAGATGTTGGCCATGCTTCGATCTAATCTACTCACGACTCAGTCACAAATGAAGAGGTATGCTGATGCTTCTCGCAGACCAGTTGAATTTGCTGTTGGTCAATTGGTTTTTCTTAAATTATGACCGTATAGGCAGCAGTTCGTAGTGCGTAGGTTATGCCAAAAATTAGCAGCTCGTTATTATGGTCCATTCGAGATTGTGGAACGAATAGGACAGGTTGCATATCGCTTGAAACTTCCAGCTTCTTCACGCATTCATCCGGTGTTTCATGTTTCTCAATTAAAGGAGGCCAAAGGAGACTTCGATCAGGTTACTCTTATCCCTGAAGTTTTGGATGCTCCAAATTAAGTCACTTTTGAACCTGCAGATGTGTTGGACACTCGTTACGATGCTAAAGGACACTTAGAGGGTCTAATCAAATGGCAAGGCCTACCTTCACATGACTCATCTTGGGTTCGTGTTCGAGATAAAGCAAGGCAGTTCCCAGGTTTTAAGCTTGAGGGCAAGCTGTCTCTAGCAGGCGGGGGTAGTGATAGACCCTTTAGAACCTATGTGAGACAAAGGAAAGTCCCAAAATCTTCTTCTGCCGAATAAGGTACTTCTTCTGTTCTGTGTCTTAGCTTTTCTTTCTAGTTTTGGTTTATGCTGTTCGCTTTGGTTGTATTAGTTCAATTTAGTTGTTACAGTTGTGTTTATAAAACTGGACTGAATTTGGGCTACGTTGGTTTTCGTTTATTGGATCATTGTGTTATGCCGTGGCGTTGCTATGTGAGGAAGAAGCAGAGTAAGAGAAAGACTCTAGTTGATCAAGAGGTTTCAGGTTTGGAAAAGACTTTGAAAGCTTCGGAGGGTTTGAATATAGAAGTAACTTTGTCTCAGGAAGTGAACTCTCTAATTACATCGAAAGGTTTGAGTGCTTCATCAGCTGAAGTTTGAGACACGTGGAAGCATCTTCGAGGATCTATTTTTCCGAGAAGATGACTGCAATTTGACGAGATTCTTAATTCTGTTTGTTTGTTGATTTTTCGTTACAGAATTATGGAGTTTAAATACTTATTTCTCATTTTGTAAAGAACTCGTCTAATTGGTATTCTGTGATTTGGATCTTTTATGATCAAGTTTTTACATCTTTGAGTTTTGCCGATCTCATTTCTTATCGATTGTTGCGGTGAAATCGGCTTCAAAATGCCAGTTATGACAAGATCATCGAAATCGGCGGTGAATGGTGATATCGAGCTTTCTCAGGTGGCAGAACAGGTAAAGACTGTTCAAGCGGAATTATCTCAATCGAACACGGAGACGAAGGAGCGAATAATCGAGTTGAGCAGATTTTCCTCTAGATACAGGAGATGCGTGGTACTTCTTTGTTCCATAAGCCGATCAATTTTCCGATTGCTATCAATCGATCTTTACCTAATGATCTAGTGATTGTTTCTTCTTCAGAATATGTTCGTTCCTCTGAACACGTTCGCGTTGAAGATCCTGCTCGTGTTTCCGAACCGGTGCGTGAATCCGAAC
This sequence comes from Lepidium africanum, assembly GCA_900406405.1. Classification (NCBI taxonomy): domain Eukaryota; kingdom Viridiplantae; phylum Streptophyta; class Magnoliopsida; order Brassicales; family Brassicaceae; genus Lepidium; species Lepidium africanum. The sequence continues at coordinate 87,843 of OVAX01000230.1, read as the reverse complement.
CTGGTCGTGATTCTGCTTCTCTTCGTGATTCTACACCTGCTCAAGCTTCAGAATCTGTTTAGGATCGAAGAGTTAGTTCTTCGTTAAGTGATCGTGATTCAGTTTTAAAGAAAGTAGAACTTCCTGTATTTTCTGGTGGTGATACTTATGCATGGTTTGTTGAACGCTTCTTTTCCTTGGGTAAATACAATGAGAAACAAATGCTGGATTTAATCTCTGTGAGTTTAGGTGGGAATGTGTTGAGTTGGTATAACTATGAAACTATGGATAATCCCTTTCTTGATTGGAAAGAATTAAGAGAACGTTTGTTGTCACGTTTTGCTAAATCTACTGATGTTTCATCTCGTGACAAGTTGTTTGCTATTCAACAGACTGGTTCTATTGAGGATTATGTCCATGAGTTTGAAGATTTGGTGTTTCAGGTCTGGGGTTTATCAGAGGAAGATAAGATTGCTGTATTTTGGAAAGGTTTGAAACCACAATTGAATCAAGTGGTTCGGATGTTAAAACCTCAGGGTTTGAGAGCTATTATTGCCTTGGTTTTGGAGATGGAACCTTCCTTAATTTTTCAGGTTTTCAATGATGCATTAGCTACTGAATCTGGTACTCTGATTTCAGTTAAACTTCCTCAGGAATTTTCAAGAAAACAGTCTGGGAATAATTCATCTTAGAGGAAGAATAGTTCTAACAACACTGGTTCTGCTTCTGTTAACAATTCTAATTCAAGTGTTAATTATTCTAATGTGAGAGATTGTAGGGATTTGTCACCTGCTGAGTATGCAGATCTTAGAAGGCGTGGGATGTGTTTTCGTTATGACGAACCTTTTGGTCCTACTCATCAATGTAAGAATAAAGCATTACAGGTTATGGTTTTTTTGGAAGATACTTCATTGATGCTTTTGGATAATGAGTTTTCGGATGATGACAGTGAAGAGATTGTCTTTAAACCGAAGTTTTCACAATTATCCTTGAATGCTTTTCTTGGTATTGACACTGTGACTACTACCAAATTAAGAGGGAAGATTGGATCCACTGATGTGGTGGTAATGCTTGATAGTGGTGCCACCCATAATTTCATTTCTCCTTCCATCCTTAAACAAACAAAGCTGAAACCGATGCATTCTTCTTATAATGATGTGCTTTTGGGTAATGGCGTCATAGTCTAGAGTTCTGGAGTTTATAAAGGGTTCAATTCTCGTTGTCTTCTTTGGAATTCACTGCAGATTTTATTGCTCTTGAGTTTGGAAGTGTAGATATTATATTAGGAATTAAATGGCTTCAAATACTTGGTCATTGTGAGGTTGATTGGACCATCCATGAGTTAGCCTTTTGGTATAAAGGTGCGTTTGTAACATTGAAGGGTGATCCATCCTTGCATATGGACTTTATTCCTAATGGCAAGCAACAATAGAGCTGTACAAGAGTTAGTCCAATGTGGTTCAGATAATCTGGAAACTATGCATTCTACTTCATCTCATTCATCGTTGTTAAAGAGACTTTTGCAGCAGTTTGCTGATGTTTTTCAAGAACTAACTTCATTACCTCCTTTGCGTGGGTGTGAACACTCTATTATACTTATTCAGGTTCTGGACCGATTAATGTGAGGCCTTATAGATACCCTCATGCGCATAAAGAAGCAATGGAGGAACTTGTTTCACAGATGCTTAAATATGGTATTATAAGGCGAAGTCACAGTTCTTTTGCCAGCCCGGTTTTACTTGTCAAAAAGAAAGACGGTGGATGGCGTTTTTGCTCTGATTATAGAGCTCTTAATATAGTTACTGTTCCAGATAGTTTTCCCATTCCTGTTATTGACCAATTGTTGGATGAATTAGCAGGTGCTTGTGTTTTCTCCAAATTTGATCTCATGTCTGGTTACCATCAAATAAGGATGTGTGAACAAGACATTGAGAAGACAGCATTTAGGACTATGGATGGGCATTATGAGTTCTTAGTAATGCCTTTTGGTCTTACGAACGCACCAACAACGTTTCAACGTCTTATGAATGATATTTTTCGTCCTTATCTTAGGCGATTCATTCTAGTATTTTTTGATGATATTCTTATTTACAGTTCTTTGTGGACAGATCATCTTCAGCATGTGCAAATTGTTTTGAAGATTTTGAGACAACATCATTTATATGCTAATGAAAAGAAATGCCATTTTGCTCAGCCATCTGTGGATTATCTAGGCCATATGATTTCTGTAGAAGGTGTTGCCAGAGATCCTTCTAAGACTTCAGCAATGGCTAATTGGCCTACTCCTTCTAATATCAAGGGTTTGAGAGGCTTTCTTGGCCTTACCGGTTATTATAGACAATTCATTAAACAATATGGTACTGTTGCTAGACCTTTGACAGCTCTTTTGAAGAAGGATAAATTTGAATGGTCTTCTCTTGCACAAGAGGCGTTTGATAAGTTGAAGAAGTTAATGCAGTCAGCCCCTGTTTTGAGTTTGCCGGATTTCTCTCTCACTTTCATTGTTGAATCGGATGCATTTGGTTTTGGATTAGGTGCTGTCTTGATGCAAGTTCATAACCCAATTGCTTATTTCAGTTATGCATTGTCAGCTAGAGAACAGAAGAAATCGATCTGTGAGCGTGAGTTGATGGCAACTGTTTTGGTTGTCCTTAAATGGAAACATTATCTCTTTAGAAGAAAGTTTTTGGTTCGGACTGATCAACGCAGTTTAAAGTTTCTGTTGGAACAACGTGATGTATCAGCTGATTTTCAAAGATGGTTGATCAAATTGTTGGGTTATGATTTTGATATTGAATATAAACCTAGCTTAGAGAATAAAGCTGTTGATAGGTTGTCTAGAAGCTTGATAACCCCGGGTTCTGAGGTAACTAAGCAGCTGTTAGCTCTTACTATTCCTTATTCTTTGGACCTACAGGCAGTATATCGAGAAATAGAGAAGGATGATGATATTCAACCGATGATTGCTTCAGTTTTGAAAGGAGAATTGGCTTCTAAAGCCTTTTCAGTTTGTGATGGTAAACTTTTCTACAAGCATCGGTTGTTTCTTCTTAAGAACTCTTCTTTCATTCCTGTTCTTCTTAAAGAATGTCATGATGGTGTTTTTGGAGGCCATGGAGGCATTTTAAAGATACTGAAGTGAGTTTAATCTCAGTTTCATTGGACTGGTATGCAGAAAGATATTTAACAACGATATGTTGCTGAATGTTTGATTTGTCAAACACATAAATATAATACACTTTCTCTAGCTGTTCTTCTTCAACCTTTGCCCATCCCTAATCAAATCTGGTCTCATCTGTCTCTGGATTTTATCAAAGGATTTCCACTTTCTCAACATGTGAATGTGATATTGGTTGTGGTGGATCGTTTGAGTAAATATGCTCACTTCATTGCTCTTAAGCATCTGTTTACAACTAGTGAAGTTGCTTCTAAATTCACTAAAGAGGTGATCTGTTTACATGGTGTTCTAGATTCATTGGTTTCGGACAGAGACAAGACTTTTTTGGCTTCTTTATGGCGTGGTTTCATAGACTTGCTAACAACAAGCTCAACTTCTCTACTGCTTATTATCCTGAGTCTGATGGTCAAACTGAAGTCCTTAATCGTACTTTGGAAACATACTTACGATGTTTTGCTTCGGAGCATCCTCGTACTTGGGCAAAGTTTCTTCCTTGGGCAGAACTATGGTACAATAACTCTTATCATTCTTCTCTTCGAACCACTCCATTTCATGTTGTATATGGTCGTGCTACTCCTTCACTACTTAAGTTCGAAGCTGGTTCTACAAAGAACTATGACTTGGAGAAGTCTTTGAAAGAACGACATGCTATGCTTAATCAGATTAAGAACCATCTTTTGAGAGCTCAAGCAGTAATGAAGAAGAATGCGGATAAACATCGCAGAGATGTAGAGTTTTTAGTTGGTGATATGGTGTTTCTCAAGCTTCGTCCTTACCGTCAACAGTATGTTTCTCGTCGCATTAATCAGAAACTTGCAGCCAAGTTCCATGGCCCATTTGAAGTGTTAGAGAGAATTGGAAAAGTGGCATATCGTTTGCAACTGCCTGCTTCTTCCCTAATTCACCCGGTGTTTCATGTGTCTTTACTTAAACCGGTTCTAGGAAAACAGTACAAGGTAACTCTTCTTCCTCAATTGCTAAATGAGTTGGATGAATTTGCTAGTATGCCTCAGGATATATCTTCTACACGTTACAACTCTGCTGGAGATTTAGATGCCTTGGTTATTTGGAAAGATTTACCAACACATGAGGCCAGTTGGATGTTAGTTAAGCATTTGGCTCGCCAGTTTCCAGATTTTGAGCTTATGGGAAGCTCTCGTCAAACGGCGGGAGAACTATTATGCCATGGCGTTGCTATGTGAGGAAGAAGCAGAGTAAGAGAAAGACTCTAGTTGATCAAGAGGTTTCAAGTTTGGAAAAGACTCTGAAAGCTTCAGAGGGTTTGAATAAAGAAGTAACTTTGTCTCAGGAAGTGAACTCTCTAATTACATCGAAAGGTTTGAGTGCTTCATCAGCTGAAGTTTAAGACATGTGGAAGCATCTTCGAGGATCTATTTTTCCGAGAAGATGACTGCAATTTGACGAGATTCTTAATTCTGTTTGTTTGTTGATTTTCCGTTACAAAATTATGGAGTTTAAATACTTATTTCTCATTTTGTAAAGAACTCGTCTAATTGGTATTCTGTGATTTGGATCTTTTATGATCAAGTTTTTACATCTTTGAGTTTTCCGATCTCATTTCTTATCACATTGTTGTACACAGATAGTCAATTATATAAGACAGTACTGTTATTGTTTTCATTAGGATTTTTTAGTGGATAGTCTCAAATTGTTAAGGGAGAGGCGGACTCTCTAATAACCCAGTCCACTTTGTATCTTTCTTTTATTAACGTGAAAGCTCACGGTGAGTTTCAACATGTCTTCGTCGGCAAAACTCTATCATTTGAGTGCAGTTGATTTCTAAAAATATCAGTTCATTCATTGTTTTTGGTCGTAAAATATATATACGATGAACATAACCCTGATTTTATTTTCAGAGGTCATCATGCATCCAAAATAACCGACGAGGAGGAAAATGAAGAGTATTTAACCGATTTAACTGGATCTGAGAATTTCATTTTCAATACATTTAATTGCAACAAATAAATTAGTATCCAAATATATATACCAACATAATCTCTTACACGTTAACAAAAAAAAAACTTATAATAGGTTCTTCAACCCAAGTGCAAAACTCTATATTTGGTTTCAAATGTTTCTTCTCTATTTTCTTACAAAACTCTTTCAATATTACTACTATAACATTAATTTTTTTTAAAAATAAAAAAATAACATCGCAGCGTATCGCATGCATATATCTAGTACCAATATAAAACTTTGGGATACTTTCAAAAATAACCATTTGACTTAAGTCAATTGCAAATATAACCTACCATTTTCTCTCTCCTCACATACTTCAAAAATACCCTTAGTTCTGTAGATAGTTTCGAAAATGCCACTACTTTTTTTTTATAACTTTTATCCCAACCTAAAATTACCAAAATACATATCTAACTTCACATATTTACAAAAATGCCATCTTCTTCAATTCTACCAACAACCATTACCAACCAAATTCAAACCACTAAATGCTTATGGATCTACCTTTTTCGAGCTCTAATTACTTGTAAACAATCTTCAACCATATTATCTCTTATTCTCTCTCAATTTCTATCCATAAATCTCTCAAATTTTCATTTTAACTTTTCAAAAATCTTGAAACATTGGATTTCGTTAGTTTTGAAGCTACATTTTAACGATTTGAAGCTACCTTTCGACATTGTGGGCATCTAAAAAAGGTATATATAATCTCTAACTGAAATCGTGTAAAGATTTGAAAATTTCAAAAAAGTTACAGAGAGGAGACTTCACTTGAAGTCTCCGAGTCCTTAAAGACTTCAGGTGAAGTCTCCAAGTCAACAGAGAGGTCAGTTTTGCAATTGAATTTTTTTAAAATCCAAACAGGAGACTTTACGTGAAGTCTCCAAATTCTTGTTTGAGAATTTTTTTTTTTTGTGTGGAGACTTCACATGAAGTCTCCTAAAAAACGAGTTAGTTTTTGAATTGACTAAAATATTGACTTTTACGGAGACGTCCAGTGAAGTCTCCGCATATTGTGGAGACTTCACCTGAAGTCTCCGTATATTGAAGGGGTTATTTTGAAGTTGACCAACCTTAAGATTATTTGACCCAAAAATTCTAGAAATCCGTGTCTTACGGGAGACTTCGCGTGAAGTCTCCAGAAATGGCGGAGACTTCATGTGAAGTCTTCGTTTTTCAATTATAAAATGGACCCCACGTATACTTTTTACCCAACTAATAAAAAAATAAAAAAATATCCTTTTTTTTGGAGACTTCACCTGAAGTCTGCTTCGTCGGATGTATGCACAATCATACACTCTTGAATATATGTGCAATATATTCAACTTTGCAAATCCCACATGATTACAATATATTATTACCATAAAACCCTAAATTATTTAACTCTTGAATACATAGTTTGTTTGTAAGCTTTGTGGTTTGAACATAATGCACAATTTATAATTTCTTATTATATGAACAATTTAACTATTATATTCTATTCCTACATTCCAAATAAAAGATCTACAACATACCACATGTTTATTAAACCCTAAATCCTAAGCCATGAACCATGATATAGTTTGTTTATGGACTTTGTGGTTTGATCTTGTTGATCTTATCTGACCATGTTTTATGCAATTTTTATTTTTAATACTTGATATATGTTTATTATTATATTTTATAATCAAAATTATAAGCATATTATAATGATTACTATTTTAATTTTGATTACACTTACATAATTAAGGAGGAGACTTCGAGTGAAGTCTCCAGATTTGAATAGAAGACTTCACGTGAAGTCTCCAAACTCGGCGATGGGTATGATGGTAATTTTGTTTTCAGGTTTTTTGTTTGGTCATTAAGGGTAAAACTATAATTTTCCTATCCTTGTGGGTTACTTTTGGAGATCAAAACAATAGGGGTCTATTTTTGTATTCAAAATGATTCATTGAGTCATTTTTGATAATTTCTCAAAAACTTTAGATTTATGAGTATCTGCTTCTTCTAAGCCCATTTTTAACCAAAAAACAAACAAACTGGGTTTTAAGCCCATGTACCCATTGAGCCTAAAGCTCATTTTAATCTAACTGTAGTATCTAATCCAATGTTAAATATATTCATGAATAATCAAGTACAGAAACTATATTGAAGAAATTCATGCATTATTTGACCCCAAAAAAGGGGAAAATGAGAAAAGATTCATAAATTAACTGGGTGTTATTGGATTTAGATTTTTAAAAAAATTTAATGATTTGAAAGTAATTAAGATTTTGAAAGTTTTCTATATTTTAGAAAAGTTTTAATGAATTTTAATGACTTTTGCTTTAGACTTTCAAAGTTTTCTGCAGAGTATTGAATACTCTTATAAGTTCTTACATCTATTAATTTTCACATACAAAATATTAAATATATTTTATAGTGTGTTTTTTATATAAATTTTATAGAGTATTTAAAAAAATCATAAATTGTACCAATATTTTTTCAAACTTGAATTTATGTCAAATTTTATTACTAATTATTTTATTGTTATTATTATTATTTTTTCAGATTAGTTATTCTTGATTTTTCTATTTTTAAGAAATTTTTTATATATTTTTTAGTTATAATGAATGACTTTAAGAATCTCTCATCAAGATACAATAATTTTGAAGATTGTGTTTTGTAAAGGAATATGTATGAAATCAACAAACTAATAACACAATATTTTAATTCAATGACTTTAGGAGACTCTTTCATGACAAACCAATAACACAAAACTTTCATGGACTTTATGAAATCATGAACCAATAACTCTAGACTTCTAATGATTTTAGAAGAGCTTTTACAAATATATAAACTAATAACACCAAACTTTAATAGAGTTTTAAAAAATCTTGATTCAACAATACTAGAATCTTAATAACTTTTAAATCTTTATAACTTCATCTAAATACATAAACCAATAACACCCCCTAAATAAAATCTGCATATCTAGAAATGCCAGTAAAGTTTACTATCAATGTTTTTATATGCCATATACAGATATCTAGAAATGCCAGTAAAGTTTACTATCAATGTATTTATATGCCATATATAGATATCTAGAAAAGCCAGTAAAGTTTACTATCAATGTTTTTATATGCCATATACAGATATTTAGAAATGCCAGTAAAGTTTACTATCAATGTTTTTATATGCCATATACAGATAATATTATCATCTTCAAATGACAAATAAATGGAATAAAATCATATGTAAAAAAAGAAAAAAATGCGTATGATTTGATTCCATTTATTTTTGAGTGTAATCTCTTACTAAAACATAAAAAACTCCACAATCCATATATAAACAACTAATGACAACACATATAACAACATTCATAATCAACACACAACATTCAAATCTTTATAATATTCCTTAGAGATCCCCAAAAAAATGGAGAGCAAAAAAAGAGTGATGTTAGTGACAATGATGATAGTAATGGCAATGGGAAACTTTCTTATTCAGACAGAAGCTCAATCTTTCACTACATGTTTAGGTTGTTTTGTGACTTGTCCATTTGAACAGGGTTCCCAGGTGCTTTGATGTGTCCAATTACGTGTTTCATGAAGTGTTTTGGTCCTCATTCAGAGATGAATTTAACAGACAATATTAATCATAATGATTATTATTGCAAACTCGGTTGTTCTACTCATCATTGCTCTCCCCTTTATTCTCCCAAGAATCCAAGTAAGTTTTTTTAACTAATTAATATTTAACCATATACTCCACTCCGTTTTATAAAAAAGGATGTTCAAAACATTTTTGTTTGTTTCTTAAAGATCAATTTTTTAAGTTTTCTATAGAAATTTTATCATTTAATGATCATAAAATACAAATTTCAAGAATATTAATTTATAGAATTACTATTTGTGTAGAGTTATAGAAAATTGTGTGGTACAAAAACCTATATATTTATAATCAATTATTAAATGGCTTTTTTAAAATGTGTGAAAATTTTAAAAGGTTTATTAAAATGGAACGAAGGAAGTAGATGATAAGCTTTTTTTCTTATAACAGAAACACAATTTATATATTACTGTTATGAATATATATATATATATATGTGTGTGTATATATATATACATTTAATAATTGATAATCATAGGAATGTATCTCTAATGTTTTGTTAACACCAAAATTTTACCATTACAAATTTTATTTGAAGTTTATTGCATTAATGGTTTGTTTTGTTGTTTGTGATACTAATAGATGTAGACAAAATTGGAGAATGCATGGGTTCATGCTCGGACAAATGCTCTGCCAAAAACTAAAAACCGATGTTAACTATTATTATTGTAGTAATAAAATGGGTCGATGTTAGGAACGGCCAAAGGCTAATGTATTTTACTCTATTTTGCAAATTATCTGTTCCATGTAAAATTCAATTTTATTGATATACTATGGAATTCTCCAGAAAAATAATTCATATTCGAGAAGACTAATGGTCCAGAAAAGTATTAGAGCAATTTTGTATACAAACCCATGAAACCCATATCTCTATGGTTTTAAGCATCTTGAATGTTATTATAAATATGTGTCATATGGGAACTTTATCTTTGCGAGTTGCAACTTTCAATATTCAAATTTATGAAATCTAATCTACAATTATTTTGCTTATGATGGCTATCTAAAAATCAATCATATGCACCATTTCTTACATCAAAATAAAGTTTTGATAAGCTATTATATATTTCCTATCATCTGTACATAATCATTAATAAAGCTTTAAGCTTGAATCTTGCTTTGTTCTCATTTTTTTCTAAATGGTATTTGAGCATCAGTCACTCTATGGGATTTATGAGCATTTCTTTCATTCTAAGATACATTGGAAAAAAAAATGTTCAAGGTAACTTCTTCGAAGATTCTCTATTTTTTAAAGTTTAAGAAGGAATTCTGCTGGATAAGATCTCTAAGTTTGGAATTTATGAAGCTTGAATGGTATAAGACTTATTTGGGATTAGTAAAGGATGCTCAAGATTTTGTTGTTCATGGAAATTATGAGGATAATCTAAATGCACAAAAAGTGTTTGATAAAATACCAAAAAAACAAAATGTTTAGATACAAAGTGTGGAAGACTAATTGATGAGAAGTAGATAGCAACTGAGATTTCGATAGTTATTGGAAGATAACTCTTCTTTGTCATGAGACCCAATACATAATAAAATGGATAAAGAACCCAAACCTCTAGTGAAACAAAGGGGTCATAAATACTTCTAATGGAGGTCGACTAAGCTCTCCAAGTATCAAAAGAATCTGTAAGGGAGCCATGTGATACTCTCCAAGTATAGACTTGAATAGATCTCCATGGTCAATAGAGTCATCTACTTACATCATAATGATCTTGTTTTGACTACTCATGTTCTTGCCAATTCATTTCCATTTGCGGTTTCAAACTTGACGTTGATTGGCATCCCACGCCAAGTTTGCGGGGGAATATTAGAGAAACCTTGTATACAAGCCCATGAAGCTCATGTCTTTAAGGTTTTAAGCATATTGAATGTTAGTATAAATATGTGTCTTATGAGAACTTTGGTTGTATCTTTGGGAGTTGCTTCTAAGCAATTGTCAATCTTCAAATCTATTATTACTTTGCTCTTGGTTACAATCTAAAGATCCATCATCTTCTCCCTTTCTTACATCTAAATAAAGCTTTAATAAGTTAAATATATTTCCTATATATAATTGTTAATAAAGTTTTAAGCTTAAATCTTGCTTTGTTCTCGTTTTGTATACAGAATGATCCCCGTTGCTGAAGGTATTCTTGATAAAGTTCATGTTTGAACCTGTGAAGAGCATTCAAAGAGAGCATGATTTATCGAATCATCCTCAGCACCACAACGATCACATATTGTATCACAATTTATTTCTCTGTGGCGTAAATTTTCCTCAACCGCCACACAACCTAAAATGATATAGATTGCTAGGTTTTGAAAGACACTCTAACTTCTAGGATTGAGCTTGAAGTGTTTGGATGGTTTGTCCATAATATACGTTTTATGCTCTAAATAGTTCACTTTGTAATTCACTCCAATAACCAGATTTTACTATGTATCTCCCCTTTTTAGAGAAATGTCATCCCCAATAGTCAACCCTTATCGTCTTTGGAATATGAATTCATAGAATTATATTCACATCATTTGAGACCAGGGGCGGATGCAAGAAGGTCCAAGGTGGGGCCCATGCCCTATACTGATTTTATATTTTTTGGTTAATTTTTTTTATATTTTTAAATTTTATGAAATTTTTTTAATTTGTATATGAAGGGTGCTTCATACCGAAAATGATTCTAGATCCGCTACTGTTTGAGACTATAAAACTCTTCCCTCCATGGTTATATTAACTCATTTACCGTAAATCTAGATACAGTGCCTAATCCACAGGATGGTCTTGGAATTGAGTCTGGTATCCATGAATCATTTTACACCAAAATAAATTTACTATTACCAATTATTTTAATTAGCCTTTTGCTAACCAAATATCTTGCAGATGAAATACTTCACCACCCACAAGACAAAGAGTTAACTTTTACCGGATCCATTGGGTTAACCTCTTTGAAATATCCTCCTTACAAGACTGGCAAACATAGAATATGGACGTTCTATTAGACGTTACAATTGCTTAGCCAACAAAGCACTGTTAAATTTTTCTAAAGCTCGAATTCTCATTTCTTCTTCTTTCTTTAGTTTACATATATTTTTCCATTTTATTTAATGGACCCTTTTGTGATACTCGTGTTGCTCCACCATAATTCAGAGATAGTAGAGTTCAACTTCATATAAGTGATTTTGATAAATGATAACTGAATATCATATAGGTAACTAGTGTTGTTAACACCGATTTGATTAAGATTTCTTTTTCCCTTTTGGGAGGAATTTTGATGACTAACTATTTAACCTCTCTTGTAATTGCCCCCTAATAGAAACAAAAACCTAAGTTTTGCCCCATCCATGATTTCAGGTTATCCAAGATATGCCCAATACCTTCCAATTTGTGAATCCCAAGTATCTAATGAATCTCTCATTTATTTTCCTCTAAAACTAAATGACTGAATTGTATTGATGATTTATCAAATTTTATTTAATTCCTCGATACCCTTTCATAATCCTTAAGAATCACCAAAAATTTTGAAATCTCTTTAGAAAAAAATAAACTATCATTTGTGAATAACATATGAGACACCGGAGCAGTAGACAGGCCTATAAAAACACCATTGCTCTCCTTGTTATGTTCCATTTTCCTTAACTAAGATATATATATGGAAATAATGTCGTACATTTCTAATTGTGTTTAACACAAATTGGACCGGCCTTTTAAACACTCCAAGTACTTCAAAATATTTTGTTCATTTTAATTTTGATATATCGGGTTCGAATGGTATGTAGCTTTTTCACGTTTTTACGTTTTGAAAACGTGATTCCGTCGAAAACATACCATTCATAACAACACGCACGGAATGGAAAAAAATGGAAATTAAGAAGTGTTTTTCAAATCCATCCCGCACGTTTTAGATTTTTAACTAGTTTATGGGGTCGAATGATATGTAGCTTTTTCACGTTTTCATGTTTTGAAAACGTGATTCCGCTGAAAACATACCATTCATAACAACACGCAGGAATGAAAAAAAATAGAAATTAAGAAGTGTTTTTCAAATCCATCCCGCACGTTTTAGATTTTTAACTAGTTTATGCAAAACTTGATTCATCTCCTTAAGAGTACTTTTTTGGCATTTCAAAAAAATAAAAAAGCTATTTCCTTTTTTTTTTTACATTTTTACGAGATCTATTAGTTCAACTCCATCTTTATATTCACAAAGACACATTCAGCATTACTGCCGAATGATAAAAAGCAACATATGCTCAAATTTAGACTTTTAATATGAAGTCATTAACAGGAAGTAGAAGAGAGCTATGCTTACCTCGTCGGCAACATCATATAAGATTGCAATTATACATGGAAGACAGCAGCAAACAGCAAGACCAATAAAATAAGCCAATGCTAAACAGAAAACAACAAAGAAAACATTGAAACCGAGAAAAATAATACACAGCCTGCAAGTGAAAACCACCAGAGTATGTATGGAGAAATTATTTCTTGTAGTGGAAGCCACTTCTATGCATATGTTATTACACGTCAGTTGGTTTTAACTTATTTGAATTTTTTTTGGATTTTAGTTTAAAAATACGAGTTTTGGAGTTTTTTTTAATATATATTTAATATTCATTTTCGTAATTTAGTATGTATTTAATTCATGATTCAATTATTCAGCAAAAAAATATCATTCGTGTGTATTAATCCGTTTAGTTATTTCATAATTTCGTTCAGTATTATTCAGCTGTTCTAATAATTTCATTCATATGATTCCACTATTTCATGATTCAGCTATTCAATTGACATACCATTTGAGTACATTATAATTTAAAAAATAATTAGGTTAATTTTTACAAAGAAATTTTCCCGGTCCGAGTTCCATCGTCTTGTATGAGGAACGTACGGTAGTATCTGATCCAAGTTAGAGAGATTCATGAATAATCAACTAAAGGAAACAAATTAATGAGATTCATGCATTAGTTTGACCCAAAAAAGAGAAAAATAAAAGAAAAAGAAAGAAGATTCATACACTGAATCAAATCTATATATCTAGAATTTGCCAGTTAAGTTTACTATCTGTGCTTTTCTTTATGATATATACAGATAATATTATCATCTTCAAACGACAAATAAATAGAATAAAATCATATATAAAAAACAGAAAAAAGCTTATGAATTAATTTCATTTATTTCCAAATGTAAAATTTCTTACTAAAACAGAAAACTCTACAATCCATATATAAACAACTAATGACAACACAAATAACAACATTCACAATTAACACACAACATTCAAATTTTATAATATTCTTTGGAGATCTCAAAAAAATGGAGAGCAAAAAAAGAGTGATGTTAGTGACAATGATGATAGTTATGGCAATGGGAAACCTTCAGATTCAAACAGAAGCTCAAGCTTCTACATGTTTAAGTTGTTTTGTGACTTGTCCATTTGAACATGGGTTTCCAGGTGCTTTGATGTGTCCAATTGAATGCTTCATGAAGTGTTTGGCTCCTCATTCAGAGATGAGTTTAACTGGGAATACTAATCATAATGTTTATTACTGCAAACTCGGTTGTGCTACTCATCATTGTTCACCCCTTTATTCTCCCAAGAATCCAAGTAATTTTTTTTTTTTTTTTTNCCAAGTAATTTTTTTTTTTTTTTTTTTACTATTTAACTATAAAGATCATGGTTTTTATTATAACACAAACGCAATTTATATATTAACTATACGAATATATTTAACTTAATAAATCGATAACCATAGAGATGTATCTATTTACTAATGTTTTGTTAACACCAAAATTTAACCATTAAGGATTTTATTTGAAGTTTACTAATTGTTTGTTTTGTTGTTTGTGATATTAACAGATGTAGACAGAGTTGGGGAATGCATGGGTTCATGCTCGGACAAATGCTCTGCCAAAAACTAAAAACCAAACCGATTTAACCATTATTATTAATGTAGTGATGAAATCAATGTTAGGCACGGCCAAAGGCTTATGTATTTCACTTGCAAATTATCCGTTCCGTGTAGAATTTAATTTTTATGCGTACGTTGTGCTTCATGATAATGTAATAAAAAGGGTAATTGCACTTGGGCCTAAATGACATCCGATAACTCCGATTCAAAACCGGATCAATCATTTGTGTAGCATAACATTCTATTTACATGATCTGTACATAGTCAGAGATGTCGAGGAAAGAAAGAACCAGAATCAGATCAAATCCAACTATTAGAGAGCTATTTATGAAATAAAGGGTCACTAAGATCGTGGAGAAACCGTCGCTTGTGATGGCTTGTAGCTTGGACAACGCCCATGTGAGTGTGTGGGCTAAAAAGTCTGAAGCTGGTTTTGTCAGAAAGCTCGACAGAGTGTATTAGTCGTTGTCAGGTTAGAAGAGTGTTGCTGTTCAATAGGGTTATTGGTGGGACTACAGATTCTGCTTCTTTTTGGTTCTGAGATCCTCACGTTGGAGATTGCAACAACAAGCACATCTACCACACCGCTCTCATCTTCTTCCTCTGTGTTGGAGAATGAATCAGTCGGTGAATCAGGTGCTGTCTTCTTCTCTCTGTTAGCTCTGTTTGGGTCAGTTTTCTCTATGGGACTGCGATTCTGGAGGCATGGCGGAGATCCTGCTTGACTCTTATGCTTCGACTTGATACACATCGTCTTGAGTGTCCGGTCTGTGTAAAAGAGTATCCATGGATGCCCTGCAACAAAAATGGAATATTAAGTCAGGTTAGCCTCGCTGCAGATCAAATTAAGGCTAAGTATCAAATATAGACGAACAAACTATCCAGCAACACTACACATTAGAAATGGGTATTTGACGTCCATACTGCAATTATGGAAGCTGAAAGAGACTAAAAGGCTTACTTAGCACTTCATCCGCCGTGATTCTAGCAGATTCTTCCCTTGTTAGCATTCTAGCCAAGAGATCACGAGCAGGTTTCGACACGGACTCCCACACTCCCGAGTTGAAATCAAGCTTCACGTTTTTGATTGCTTCAAATATGGCATCCAATGAGTCTCCCTTAAACGGGAGTACACCAGACAAGAGAGCGTATAAGAGGACACCGGCACTCCAAATGTCGACTTTCTCTGAATACTTTTCTGAAAGAACTTCAGGTGCAACATAAGCTGGACTTCCTGCCAATCCTGAAAGTGTTTGACCTGTAAAAACCAACCAAGAAACATGACAGTAAAAACCCAATTAAGATACAGAGGAAAAGTCAAACTCTTACATCAAGAAGAATATGTCAATTGCTAAGTAGAGGAACCACAACTTGTCAAGCAATTAAAACATAACCAATAGTTTAATCAGAAAACGTAAAGCATGTGCAGCAACTATCTACTTCTGTCATAGAATACTGGCTTTCTTCATCTAGAAAAAGAACTCATTACCCTACCCAGGGAAATGCACGTTTCAGACAATTAGAATTCATACAGTAATGTCAGATTTCGAGTCACATATGTTTTTTCACCAATATCGTTGAGACACTGTTGCCATGTCAACTTCCTTATTCACAGAATCAAGCCGCTATGACCAATGCGTATCTAGACTCTGAAGTCATTGCACTTGACATTTTTTATTAAGACACAAGATATCACTGCTCCAAAAATTAGCATTAAATCACACACACAAAATACTTCGGAATTATTAATGTCGGATATAGTTACCTTTTGAAATTCTCATGGCAAGACCAAAATCAGCTAGTTGTATCTTCCCAGCAGCTGTTAAGAGAATGTTCTCTGGTTTTATATCTCTGTGCACAACTCCCATCTCGTGGCAATAACTAATGACTAGCATGAGGTCCTTGAATATATTAGCTGCTCGCTGTTCAGAATACCTGCCCTCCTTGACCATCTGATCAATCAAGCGTCCACCCGAGCACAGCTCCATCACAAGATGGAAACAGTCTGACTCTTCATATACAGCATGCAATGTGACAACCCGGGGATGACCAGATAAATGTTGCATGATCTCAACTTCGCGATGAACTGTCTCCTCTCCCTTCTTCAGAGTTTTACAAGCAAACTCAGTCCCGTTCTTCCTAGACTTACAGATCCTCACTGACCCGAATTTCCCTTTGCCGATATTTGGACCTAAAACATAATCATCATGTATCTTATTCTTCCTACCAGTCTGCGTCGAAACTTCTATGCACCCTATCTTCCTCTTCAAACCTCTTCCTGATGAAATCAAAGATGATGCACCACAAGGTGGTGCAGTAGCAACACCCGCAATTCGTCTCTTAAAGGAACCAACAGACTCGACAGCATCATTCTCCTTGCACCGCTTCTTTAGTCTAGCATAACCTTCTAGTGAAAAATGCGACCTGAAGTTGGATGATCGTGACGCAGTTGTACATGATAAATCCTCTGGTAAGTTCTCCCAACCCTCAGTTTCACTACCTTTCCGCTTCTTCCTCATCAAATCAGCAACAGATCACGAACATCAGTATTCTTCACATAAGAAAATAAGGGGTGTTCTGCAAAAGTAGAAAAGACAAATCAGTCATAAAGTAACTACACATATACAACGCCATAGACCCAATCAAAACGATAGTGAACATACATAGTGAAGGGCCAATTTCCAGTACACCAAAATTAAAAAAGAGTAAAACCAAAACTTTACCTCAACAATTGCACGGAGAAGAGTAAATAAGGAAAAGACACGGCTTCAACGACTCAGAAACTCCCCACAGATTTTCGCGCGAAACCCATTACTTTCCCCAGAATAAAGAAGCAGAATGCTAGATCGAAAAAGCAATAAAAACTATACTCAACCCCTCAATCAAAGTAGAAAATAAGATCAATCTTAAAAATTGGAGAAGATAACGAACCTCGAAGGCGTTGTTTCACCGAGGCTAAGTCGATCAAACGAGACTGATGGGACCTAATGGAGCGAATCGATGCGAAATTGATGATAAATCAGAATGAAAAATACTAGAACAGGATCGGATCCTCGGATATAAAACCGCAACGAAGATCGAAGCGGAGAAACCCTAGCAATCTCGATGAAGCAATATTTGGGGGAAAAGAAGCTAAGGCTGAATCATGCAGATCTTCGTTAAGAGGCTACAAATAACAAAACAAAGATTGTGTGATATTTCTAAATATATATGACCTCTAGACCGGCCCGATCATGTGAGAAAACCGGGTTTTGGCTTAGAAGTTGGAACCTTCTATTATGAAGGGTTTATCTCTGATTTTGTTAAATTTAATTGACCCGGACTTTTCGTAAAAACTTTCAACAGACATTATGAAACTATCTAGACTTTACCCAGTCATTACTCAAACTTTTTCTTTACCATAAGTCATAATTACAAATTAGATAAGTTTATCGGATGCAGTTTTTTATTAAGAGTCTAAATGGTATACGTGGAATGGAATTGTGGAGTATTTTTATTGACATCTTTCCCTTTTCCACATTTATCATTCAGTTTTGTTGAATCTATATTGTGCAATGTGAATTATTTTTGTATTTTTTTTCTTCTTCTAATTTTGCATGCATATGACTTATATTAATACTAAGTACTAATTGCTGGTTGATTTTTAAACCAATTTCTCAACTCTTTTAACTAATATTTAATAGTATAAAAATTAATTAACAATTTCATATACAAAGTATAATTTTTTGATATATAATTTTATCTGATTGACAAAAAAATATAATTGCATCGATAGGTTTAATTAATTAAATCATTTTATGTCTCTAAAACCAATAATTTCATTAAAATTTTGGTTTGGGTATAGAGTAAAGATTTACAATCATTATGTGAATTTCATTAAGTGAACTTCACGTTTACATTTTTTCATAAAAATACAAATAATTTGAAAGATGATTAAACAATAGATTTATGATCTCTCTCATATTTCATTTATTTTGGCTCGGTCTCGCTGTAGCTCTGATTCGGTTAAGCTTGAGTTCTAATTTTTTTTGGTATATAAACCTAACATTAAGGGTTCAATCCACTACATGAGATAGATTAAATGAAATTCTAGAGAAAACTTTGGCTACAAATTAGATTATGCCGATATAAATATTTTAAAAAAATTCTGCCAGATTCCACATTCAGCAAAATTCAGCTGTTACCATTTGATTTCAAGTATTTCCGCAAGATTCTGCATAAAAAAAAAATTCTGCTAGATTCCACATTCCACACTATTCCGCAGTTACCATTTACACCCTAAATCAAACAATTTTTTCTCCAAATATTCAATTATCCTAGGTATATATTAGTTGCAAAAAAATGTTCATCTAAAATCTACTATGTAGTCGATATATCAAAAGAAATTATATAAACTAAGAACCGTAAAATATTCAAACTACATATTAATGTGTAAAAATCGCATATATAAAACAAACCACATACAATTTAGAAAGATCTTACATATTATTAGAGAAATGATTTTTATCAAAAAATCTTACGTGTCAACAATGTGTTTAATTTTAACATGAATGATTACAGAGTTGACCAAATATAAAATTACAAAGTTACCCCTAACATTAAAATTTAGTTTACTTTAATAGTAATTTATTTATTTATTTTGATATGAAGATAATAACATGCGGATTTACTCTCAGTCTGGTGGTTAGGATGATCCAGCTAATGACTCAGGGCACCGGGGTTCGATTCCTCCCCACTACACTAGTAGATTAAAAAGGGATTTAAGGGTATGGGCTATGCTATGGATCGATCCATGTCAATCCAATTGTTCACAAAAAAAAAAGATAATAACATAGATTTTCTAAGATATTATAAAATTATTTTGTGTTTGTTTTGATTTAATCTTAATTGTTGGAGGTGGATTTGAGATCCTACTTCAGTCCACGAGAAACAATGGACAAAAATCTCTAAGTCTTGAACTCAAGAAGACTCTTGAAGTATCAACTCGGAAATCCTCTGCCAACTCAGAAGAATTCCTTCCCGAAAGCGCGTAAAATAAATCGGAAGACAAGTCATCAAGCAAACAAATGGAAATTTTCCTATTCCGATATGGAAATTTCCGAAAATCTAGCAAAGATCTTCTAGATAACATCGAACATAAACAAAAATTGTAAAATTTCCTATTTACAATCTACTTTGTAACTGCCTCTATAATCTATGAATAGAGGAGTAGATCCTTGGAACAAAGGATCAGCTTTTTGTCTTCACACATTAAGCAATACAACGGAACCCGGCAATCCTTACTTTTGGCAATCTACTTCTTCTTTATATTTATTCAAGAATCTTTGCTCATCTCCCCCTTTTTTAATCTTAGAATTAGGATTTAGAAACCTTGTGCTAATTCAGGTTCGAACAGTTGGCGCCGTCTGTGGGGAAGACATCGAAGGACTACTTTACGCAGAAGAAAGAAGTAAAAGCAAACAAGCAAGGATGGCTGAAAACAAAATCACCATTAACTCGCCAAAAAGAAGGAACCCTAACCTCCAAGAACAAATCGATTCAACTCTCGGATCAACTTTGGACTCAGTTCAAACTCGAGAGAATAATCGAGAGGAATCTCGAGAAGACATTGTACTCCCCGGACAACCTGAAGGGCCGCCGTCGCTCAAAAACTTGTTGCGCAACTTAATAACACAATACAAAGCGGTAAACCGAAGAAACACTGAAAGATTCGACAGACTCGAGTCTCGGATAAACAGGAGTAGCCTTCCCTACGCACAAACTAATAGGCCAAACAAGGAGATATTGGCCAGTGTGCAAAGGAATCTATTCGGGAATACACCAAGTCCATAGCCCACCAACGTCTCGGGGCTAGGACAGCCCATGATGCAACGTGCCCCAGGGAAACATGTACCAGCAACATTGGACACGACAACCGTCTTCAGAATGATGGAAGACATGAGGTCACAATTCCATCAAGCAACCAACTCAACACTGGAGATTGGGCGAATCCTCTCTCAAGCCCGTAATTCTCCATTCTCGCCGAGATTGAAGAGAGTCTCGATAAACCGAGGATCGAGACTACGTTACCCTTCGTATGACGGAACCATCGCCCGTTAGAGTTCATGAGTGCGTTCAACGTCATGATGAATAGGATGAATTATAATCTTGACTAAGAAGATGCAACGTACTGTCAACTTTTCGCTGAAAACTTAACTGGCGATGTATTGGTTTGGTTCACCAAGTTACCCACGGGATCGATTGAGAGTTTCCACCAACTTGTAGAGTTGTTCATGAAGCAATACGCTTTGTTTGTCAACCAAGATACTTCTACGGCAGAGTTACGTTCTCTAAAGCAGGGATTCAACGAATCTTTAAAGTCATATCTCGGACATTTCCGGAAAATTCAGACAAAGGCTAAGGTCAGCGACAACATGGCAATGGAGGTTCTAAGAACCGGAATGGTTACCGATGAAGCCATACGAAGAGACCTTTTCATGAATCGACCAACTACGATCTCGGCTGCCCTTTGCAGAGCAGCAAGACATACCGAGTACGTAGAGGAAAAACAGATGCTCTCAAAAACTCAAAAAGTTCAGCGAGATTCAGGGGTAAAAGAACCTAAAGAGGAATATCAAGAACCAAGAAAACATAACTACATGGGAAAAAAAATCTCGGTAACAGCTTTTCAAGTCGGAGATACTGGCAACCCGGTTCGTAAGAAACCATTCAACAACACTTACAACCAAAACAAGTATTGTGCGTTCCACAATAGATGGGTCATTCAACCTCAAAGAGCAAACAATTGCAAGAACTGATTGCTGAGAAGTTCATCAAAGGAGATTTAAACGTCTCAGAAGAAGAGACTCCAAATTTAAAAGCGCTAAAGCGGAAAAAAACCGAATTACAAAATTCAGCCTATTAATCAGCAAACCAGAATAACGACACCAAAGAAAAATCTAAACAACTGAGGGAAGAAGAGGAGACTACCAAGTCAAGGTCTCCAATAGTCACGTCAGTGTAATCATAGGAGGATTACAATTCTGAGATGACACGATAAGATTAATAAAGAAGTAAGAGCGAAAGGTTGTACTGGCAGTCAACCTCGAACCAACGGCTCAACTTGGGAACAGTAGACTCTAAAATAACATTCATGGCAAAGGATGTCGAAAGAGTATGTTTCCCACATAATGACCTGCTAGTCGTAAGACTCAAAGTCGCCGACTGCGATGTATCTCGGGTACTTATTGATTCTGGTAGTTCAGTAGATTTAAATTTCAAGAAGACGCTAGACAGGATGAAACTACCAGACATTCGACGTAAACCAGTTGATAGAACACTGACTGCATTTGATGGAAGCATAATCCATGCGATAGGAACAGTCAAGCTAGTAATCCGAGTTGCCAGGATAACAAGGTGGATCAAACTCTTAGTGGTACACAAACCATCGATTTATAACATGATCTTAGGAACACCGTAGCTTCACGCAATGAAAGTTGTTCCATCAAGCTATCATCAATGTGTAAAAATCCCAACAAACAAAGGAGTTTACACGCTTCGGGGAGATCAGAAGATGTCTCGGACTTGTTTCATTGCCGAGTTGAAACTACAGAATAAGTCGTGTATGATCACAATGTTAGTTAGCGGCAAAGCAATTTCAGAACCTCCCGTTCCCGAGAAGCCAGACCAATCAACTGTTGAACTCGTCAACATTGACTTAACAGATTCGGTAAGGTATGTTAGCATTGGAGTCAACTTGAGCAAACCAATCCGAAAAAAGTTGATTTGACTTATGGAACAATACGTGATGACGTTCGCATGGATAGTCAAGGACATGTCTGGAATCAACCCAAAGGTTGCAAGTCACAGATTAAATGTCGACCCGATATATAAACTAGTCAAATAGAAAAGGCGAAAGTTAGGTCCAGAGAGGACGATGGCCGTAATATACGAAGTCAAGAAACTAACCAATGCTGGATCCATTATCGAAGTACAATATCTAGAGTGGTTAGCTAATCCGGTCGTAGTGCCAAAGAGAAATAGAGAGTGGCGAGTTTGCGTAAATTTTACCAACTTAAACAAAGCTTGCCCAAAGGATAACTTCCTTTTCCCTAACATCGACCGAATTGTTGAAGCGGTAACTGGAAACAAGCTCTTCTTGTTTATGGACGTGTTTTTGGTATATAATCAGATTAGGTAGCATCCCGAAGACATGGAAAAGACTTCATTTATAATTAAATGAGAAACATACTATTACAAAGTCATGTCATTCGAATTAAAGAACGCAGGAGCAACTTACCAATGTTTGGTGAACAAAATGTTTACCGACCAACTCGGACAAACAGTGGAAGTTTATATAGACGACATGCTGGTAAAGTCGCAAAACGCCGAAGATTATGCATATCACTTAGTTCATTGTTTCAAATCTTTGAACGAATACCTGATAAAGCTTAACCTGGCAAAGTGAACCTTTGGAATAATCTCGGGAGAATTTCTCGGCTACATAGTCACTCAAAGAGGAATTGAAGTGAATCCAAAACAGATAAAGGCAATCCAAGAACTACCTTCGCCAAAGAACAAACGAGTAGTCCAATGACTAATTGGCTGAATTACCGCGTTGAACCAATTTATCTCTCGGTCAACAGACAAGTGTCTTCCGTTATATCAACTATTGCGCGGAAACAAAGACTTCAAGTGGGACAAATACTGTGAAAATACTTTTTCCGAGTAAAAAGAATATCTATCCACTCCACCAATTTTGGCGAAACTCGAAGATGAAGAACAACTTTACTTGTATATCGCGGTCTCTATATCAGCGGTAAGTAGCATACTCGTTCGGGAAAATAGAGGAACTCAACATCCGATATTCTACACTAGCAAGTCTTTCGATAGAGCAGAGTCTCGGTACTCAACTATGGAGAAACTAGCATTAGCAGTTGTAACATCGGCACGAAAGTTAAGACCGTACTCCCAGTCTCACACCATTATCGTGTTAACCAATCATCTGCTACATATGATATTGCACAGCCCAAACCAATCCGGAAGATTAACTAAATGGGCTATTGAGCTGAGTGAGTATGATATCGAGTTCAAAGGAAGAACTAGCGCAAAATCTCAAGTCCCTCAAGCTATCGCCCGCCTTAGAACCTTTGGAGTCATGAAAAGTCCCTCAAGCTTGGAAACTTTATGTTGACATATCACCTTCCCAACACGGCGTAGGAGTCGAAATCCGATTAACAAAGCTGAATACAAAGTCTTGATTGCAGGAATCCGATTAGCCAAGGAAATCGGAGCAACTCAAATTGAATGTTATTGTGACTCCAGTTGGTTGTCAACCAAGTTAACAAAGGCTACGATACAAAGAATGACTGAATGGAAGCATATCTGAAAGTTGTGAAAGACTTGACAAAAATTTTGCAATTTAAAGTTAACAAGATTTCCAGAGTTGAAAATACTTTAGTTGATGCCTTAGCAGCTTTGGCATCCACGACTAACCTTGTTCAAAGACAAATTATACCGATTGAAAGGATAGATCAAACGATTATAAATCTACCAAAAGGAGACCTTGATCTTGTCTTGATAATTACCGATGCAACAAATGAACCCAACACCAAAATGTCGGATATTGCACAACCTGGGGAAAGGAATATCGATTGGAGAGATGAAATCATTGCATACATCATTGATGGAAAAGATCTGGAAGACAGATGAGCAGCTTGGTGACTTAAAACCAAGTGTGCTTTTATGCGCAAATTGATGAAAAGTTATATCGGCTGAGCACAAACAAAACTTTACTCACTTGTATCCACGGTGACGAGAATAACAAAGTCATATAGGAAACACATGAGGGAGCTGGTAGAAATCACAATAGTGGAAGGTCACTTGTGCACAAAATCCGTACTCTCTGATACTTTGGGCCAACAATACCACAAGATTACAAGCAATATGCGGCAAAGTGTGACAAATGTCAGCAACACGGACACATAATCCATGCTCAAACTGAAGAGTTAACTTTCTCAATCAAGCCTTATCCATTTATGCGGGCAATAGACATAGTTGGACCATTACCGTCATCTCGGCAGAAATGTTTCATGCTTGTTATGACAGATAACTTCTCTAAATGGGTTGAAGTGGAAGCTTATTCTCACATTAACAATAAAGATGAGGTCAAGTTCATGTGGAAAAACATTATCTGCCGACACGGACTACCTTACGAGATCGTTACAGACTACAAATCTCAATTCATCTCGGCAAAGTTTACTAACTTTTGTTCTCGATGGATTATCCGAGTCAACAAGTCTACTCTGCAGAATCCACAAGGAAACGAACAAGCTGAGGCAACGAACAAGCAGATACTGGATGGAATCAAGAAAAGGCTTACAAACAAGAAAGGGAATTGGGCTGACAAATTGGATAGAGTGTTATGGTCACATTGAACAACGCTGAGACGCTCAACGAGACATACTGCTTTCTACCAATCTTCACGGAAGGGAAGCAATGGCACCAACAGAGGCAACGGTTCCAACTTTGTGTCAAGAACTTTCCCCTAAAAATGAGAATTCTACCAACGAAGCAATGGAAACAAGTATTAACAACTTGGAAGAAGAACAAAACAATGCCCCACTTCGGGTGCAAAATTATCAGCACCAAGTCGTAAAATACTACAACAGAAAAGTTCGAGGACGGCACTTTGCACTCGGGGACTTGGTACTCCGAAAAGTGTTCGAGAACACAGTTGAACTAAACGCAGGAAAACTCGGCGCCAAATTGGAAGGACCATACATCAAATGCAAAGTTATAAAACCTGGAGTGTACGAGATCGTGACTATCGAAGGAGAGATGGTTCCACGAAGTTGGAATCTATCAACTTAAAGTGATAGTACTACTAAAGACACACCAACTCGGTGTTATAGATGCATTAGTTGATGCATCTCTAGCTACTTAATTATGTAATCAGAATTACGTTTCGGCTTCGGTTCAACTAAAACAAAATAAAAATTTTATCAGTCCCCATCTTGGGTTCATTCAAAAAAAAGGGAGGGGAATAAAGGGCTATACCCTAACTAAAAAAATCCAAGATAAAATTCTCGCCAAAAGACAAAACAGAGTTTCGTGCAGAAAGTTGGTACTTGTTCTCGCAAAAGACAAAACATAGTTTTGTACAAAATAAATGAGATTAATTTCTCACTCAAAAGACGAAACATAGTTTTGTACAGAAAGTCGGGACTTGTTCTCACAAAAGACAAAACGTAATTTTGTACAGAATACCGAGAATGACAAAACATATTATTGTACAGAAAACCGAGAAAAAATTCTCGATGAAGATAAAACATAGTTTTGCATAGAAAACCGAGAACAAATTCTCGAAGAAGACAAAGTATAGTTTTGTACAGAAAACCAAGAACAAATTCTCGATGAAGACAAAACATAGTTTTGTACAGAAAGCCGAGAATAAATTCTCGACAAAAATAAAACAACATTTTTACGAACCAAAAGATTCTTTTGTTACTAAGATAAAGTATATTTCCGAGATCAAAACTTTTAATTAAAACTTAAATTAAGTCTTAAAATCTCAACTTTAAGAGCCAAGACAGCAAAGGTTCTCTTCCTTACAAACAGGATCTAACTCTCAAACTTAGAAATAAACTTAGCTATTAAGCATAAATAAGAACAGATCTCAGAATTAAACCTCATCTTTCTATAATTGTTATACCGAAATCCCAAATCAATTTTTTGTCGTATTTTCATTTTCTGATGTCAAAGTCGAAAAAAAATTTGAATACTATATTTCAATCAGAAAATAACATTGTTCGTTATGCAGAAAAATAATCACAAGTCGGATACCGATTACAAGAGCCAAAGAGGTGAAAAATCACAAAACAGATACTGGTTGCAAGAGCCAAAGAGATGACTCTGAAAAAAGCCTAAACCGGTTATAAGAGCCAAATAGATGACTTTGAAAATAAGTCGAAACAAAATTGGCTACAAAATTTGGACAAAGCAAAATCAATGTCCAGTTTGATCATCAACATTCGAAGCTTCGCCGGTCTCAAACACAGGACGACCAATTCTCAAGGAATTTACACCATCAATTTCTCTCTGTTGACAATTTCCTTGAACTTATTCAAATCGGTAGCAACTAAATCCGTAAGTGCCGAAGGGATATTGATGCCTCGGCGGGAAAGCAATTGAAGAACATTAGCCGATCCAAGGTACTGTGCATAAGTCAATCGGGCTCCCAAGTTAGTATCCAGATCATTAAACCGAGTAGCAATTCTATCCAAGCGCTCAGTAAACTGATCTTGAAGGCTATAGAAACTCATCATGTTCTCCGAATTCAGAACTTGATGAAGTCGGGAGTCGAAATTCTCCTTTATTGAGTCCAGCTCAGTTTGAAGCCCTTGCAGCCTGACGTTGGCCTACTTGGTGGCCTTGAAGGCAGCGTTCCGATCTGATTCAACACAGTTAAGCGACTCTGTCAAAGCTGCATTCTTCTCCACCAACTTTAGAACATTTTCACGTTCGAGTTTCAACTCGTCCTTAACGCAAGCGAGTTCTTATTCGATGACAGTAAGCCTAGATCTGGTCTCCACCACTTCGAGATGAGTCTGGCCAGCTCAGTAAGCAAGATTGGAGGTCCAGCGGGTATACTCGTCTGGATTAGCACGAAACCTTTCACACTCCAGCAAGAAGTCATTTAAGCAGGCAATGAACTACAAAAAAAAAAAAAAAGTCGTAAGTCAGAAAAGTACATACAAAATTACAAATATAATTAAACTCGGCAATGAGAAAAACCCTAAAGAGCAAGAATGCAGCCTCCTCGTATCCTCCAGGTTCTGCATTTGGTCCAGGGAAGGAAGAAGCTCCAAAGAAGTTCTGATCTGACGCATCATATCAACACACTCAGAACGAGACTCGAAGATTGTTTTCGGGTCAGAATGATTATGAGTGAAGTGGAAGTCGGGAGAATTTCTTCCTCTCCGCCCCGGAGCACTAGACGAACCGCCCCTAGAGGCACCTCCGGATGAAACAAGTCTAAGTGTGTCAACCTTGGCCTCTTAGGAGGACGAGAGTTATTCTGATCAGTACTTTGCCCCGAAGAGACCACCGTAATGTCCCGAGTTGGGATAGAAGAAGAGGTTGAAGCTTCAACAGCTTCTCTATATGGGCGAACATCCGTTCCACCCAAAGCGGCGTTCAAGCCATCTTCGACATTTGGAATTTGAAAATCAATAAGTCCCATCTAGAAAATTTTTAAAAATAAATTGAGAGCTCAAAGAAAGTGAACTCGGACGAAGAAGAATGAAGTTAAAGTTTTCTTTTTCACAGAGGTATTGTGAATAGTAAAAGAGAAAAATACGCGGTATTTATAGAGATTTACCGGAAGCCAAAGCGACGAAAAACAGTAATTATTGAAAACCGCCACAGTAACCCAATCGTGAGCTGACACGTGGACCAAAAATTGTAGAAGCAAGTAAACTTTCCGACTCAAAAATTTCGCTATAATTTTCAAAGAATGGGGGGGACAATTGTTGGAGGTGGATCTAAAATCCTACTTCAGTCCACAGGAAACAATGGACAAAAATCTCGAAGTCTTGAAATCATCAAGACTCTTTAAGCATCAATTCGAAAATCCTCTGCCAACTCGGAATAATTCCTTCCCGATAGCGCGTAAAAGAAGTCGGAAGACACGTCATCAGGCAAAGAAATGAAAAATTTTCTATTCCGATATGGAAAATTTCCGAAAATCTAGCTAAGACCTTTTAGATAATATCGAATCTAAAAAAATTGTAATATTTCCTATTTACAATCTACTTTGTAACCGCCACTATGATCTATAAATAAAGGAGCAGATCCTTGGAACAAAGGATCAACTCTTTGTCTTAAGCAATACAACTGAACTCAGCAATCCTTACTTTTAACTATCTACTTCTTCGTACTTATTAAAGAATGAACCCTTGTGCTAAATGCGATTTGAGAATTATTTTTTGTATAATATAGAGAATTACATAAATTACTTAAAATATTTTATTTTACATATTAAAATTATTTCGTTTTGCTTTAATCTTTTATTTTAAAATTAATATGTTTATTGTAAAAGAAATATAATTTTCTCGTAAGTTTTAAAATTAGCAAAAAATTAGATAAGAATTTTATTTGTTTTATGTATTTATTTAATATTATATTCAATTATTTAAATTTTAATACAATAAATATAAATATCTATATTCTTTTATAGTTATCATAATGAGTAATAATTTCTATTTCTATTGGAATATTATATTTTTTCAATATAAAGCAAAGATAACTAATTTCACTCCATCATAAAATTTTCATTCACTACAAGCATTCACTCAGTTGGTAATATTTCATTTGTTCATAGTGTCTTTTGTTTATTTTTATTTTTTTCATGTTAATTGTTAAAAACCTACATAATCAATTTATTTTCATCAAAAAAATCGATCCAGTATTAGATTGCTACAAAATTAGGGTAAAAATGGTAAGACATTTGAAATCATTCAAAATCAATTGAGATGATATTGGTCGACGAAGGGGTTAGTTAAAAGTTGTGGGTAAACTAAAATAATATGTATTGTAAAATTTGATTTACAAATTTTTTAATTTTATTTTAAAAAACACACGATAATAATGTTGGAGAAATCTATTATAGTAAAGAAAAAAATTGATAGAAAGATAAACTAATAAAATAAAAAAATACTCCATACGTGGATGAAAAAAGTATTCAAGAGTATATTCAACCAATATGTGGTGATCATTTAATTTTCCAATATATTTTTAGGGAACCTGAATATATGAGGATGGTGGTATTTCTCTGAATCAGTTTTCTGTGATGTTCTTCAACTTAGGTGATGCAGATCTGTTTGTTGTTTGTTTGCAATATCAACTTGGCGATGTCTCCTTTGTCGTTTCACCGGGTGTGGCCACTCAAGCTTTCAACCCTTCCTAGCTAGGGCAAATGGTTTTTGGCCTGTTGTTAGGCCCAATTTGATTTTATTTTTGTTTTGTAATATGCAACTTTATTCATTTGGATTTTATCAATAATATTCAGACGATAAACAAAACAATGTATGAAGAAGAAAATTATGAAACTATGAAGATCATTCAAATCAATTGAGATGAGTTTGATATACGAAAAATTTAACGTTGTGTGTATACTAAAATAAAACATAAAACTATTGAAATTTTTTAAACATAATTATATGTATAATATGATTTGTAAAATGAGAGATTAAATAAAACAATTATTTCATATATTAATTTTCTAAAATAGATAATATTGTATTTTAGATCTTAGAAAATTTTTGTTAATAGAAATTTATTATTCACATATCATATTAATTTTATTTTTAGTGTTTTTATGTGATGTCAATTATTAAAAACTTGATACATAATATATAAAATAAAATTTTAAAATTAACTAAATTAAAAAAATTTATGCCCATACGCATGTGCTAGAAACTCACCTAATATTATATGAAAAACGAAAATATATATATATATATATATAAATAATAATTTTACATAAGCATGTTGGAGTTATTTATGCAAATTAGATAAGTTTAAGCTAATAAATATTATGTGAACCAATTATAATTTAGTTGGAAAGGATCCGATTGTGATAACAACTTGATTCATTCTTGTTTCTTAAATTTAAAAGAAAAACTTTCATTTATATCTTATATATAATAAAATGAAACATTGTTTTAGATTTGTCCTTACAATTTAGAAATTATTACACTTCATGTCATGGATTTATTCATTTTTTATGAGGGTATTTTTGGAAGTTTATTAGTGTCAGTTTCGAATTAACACATTAATGACCATTTAATTCTCTTATTTATTGCTAAATTAATTAAAATATATACATATGGTAATCTATGATTTCGTCATGAATAATTTGCCTAAAATTATTCGACATTTTAATGTAGATATTCTTTCTAGAAAAAATTGACTAATATAACCCACTTTATTTTATAAATTACTAGGATGACCTACTTTTTTTTAATTACTTAGATAACCTACTTTTATAAAAATACTCAATTTGCCCTGCATTCTTTAATTTCCTTGTTCATGTAAGAAAATAATTTTCAATATTTTCTTCTTCTTCATAGTTTCTCGAGATTCAACTACTTATGTTTATTTAAGATTCAATTCTAGTTTGTGTTACAATTAAATGTGATTGGTTAATCTCCTTATTAGATTTCATTTGATTTAAGTTTTTCTTTTTGATTGTACAATAACCATGAAGTTTTTCATTAAGTACTGAGTCAACAATCCTTATTATACTGAACGATTGGTCTTAATTGAATTTGGATCAAAATATTTCGTGAATCGTATAGATTGATCGATCAGAACATCTCTAGAAAAAGGAACACTTCCAGAGAGGTACAAACCGATCGGTCTATACAGGGACCGATATGTCTGTACCACTCAAGAAATGTTACATTTTTCAGAAATGTCCGGATCGATTGATCCATCTAAGGACCGATCGATCTGTACGTTTCTGGAAAACGTAACACTTCCAGAATGCTACAGACCGATCGGCCCCTATACAGATCGATCAGTTTGTACCTTGTTGGAAGTGTTACGTTTTTTCCAAGTCTCACTTATCACCAATTATTATTTTCTTGTATACAAATCTCATTAATTTTAGTAAAAACCGATAGTAAATAATATTTAAGAAACTAAATGATTAAGCATTAGTGAACATCAAGTTTAAAATCAAAGATTATTTTAAGATAATCGGCGATCATACATCTAGAAAGAGTTTGAGAAAATAACACAGAACGAGTAAACAGAAAATACTTAAAAGTTTCAACAAAGCAACCTATTGATCTGTGTTTGATACATAATTGGTTCGCCAAAAGTCTGGCAGACTTGCAGGAAAATACTTGCTTTAGAGAGATCCAATAGAAGATTGGATAACAAAAGACAGTTGAAGGAAAGAGAGGATCACCTCATTCGGTTAGGAATGGAGAACTTAATAGTCCCTCCGGTTGAACCAACTTCTCCACGTGTTGATGTTAATGGAGTGGGAGCACAGAAAAGACCTCCTGGTTTTGAGACACCTCCGACCAATGCTAGGCCAATTGGAGCTTTTGATGAGCCGAATCTTCAGGAATTAAGCTATGGGATTCCTACTCCAAGCATAGCGGCTAACAACTTTGAGATCAAGTCAAGTTTGATCAACATGGCTCAAAACCAACAATATAATGGTCTACCTCTTGAAGATCCATTAGACCACTTGGACCGCTTTGAAAGGCTATGTAAGACGGTTAAGATGAATGAAGTTCATGAAGATGCTATCAAGATGATACTCTTCTCATTTTCACTTGGTAATAAGGCGGCTCAATGGGAAAGGAATGTCCCATCCGAGATGGTCTCTACTTGGGATATGGCGAAGAAGCAGCTACAAGCCGAACATCAACTACAGAAACGCCACTCATCCTACTTCTGTCCCCACTCCTCCCATAACCCCGGATGTATACAAGTTGCTAGA
This sequence comes from Lepidium africanum, assembly GCA_900406405.1. Taxonomy (NCBI): domain Eukaryota; kingdom Viridiplantae; phylum Streptophyta; class Magnoliopsida; order Brassicales; family Brassicaceae; genus Lepidium; species Lepidium africanum. Next base: position 55,690 of record OVAX01000230.1, on the reverse strand, counting down.
AGAAATACTCCAAGGTCAGAAGAACTCTGTTGCAGAGTTAGCGCAGAAATTTAATGAGGTTCATACACGAATATACGTATCACACAATGATTTGAATACCAAACTGGAAGCGCTGAATGCTAGGCTGCTATATGTTGAGAATAAGCAAGCAATCACCTCAAAGACTCGTCGTGAGCTAATTTTTCACACCACGGACAGTGGTGACGCTGAGGACAGCATTGTTCAAGTGAGGGAGGATGGTTTAGATCAGAAATCAGCTGAAAAGTCAACACCAGGAAGTTAACTCACCGTGCCTACTCACCATACAGACGAGCGAGTGCAGAAATTTCAAGAAGAATTTTCGCCTAAGCACAAGGGAGCTCACTCGCCAGTCTCACTCCATCTCCACAGCAAGTTGACTCTTTTAGGAATCAAAATACAGATTCAGTTAATTCCCTCATGCTCCCACCCACCAAGCCCTAATTACCCTTTCCTCAGAGGTTTAGAAAAGACATTGCTTCCAAGTACAAAACTCTATTCAACAAGCAAGCCCAAGATGTTCAGCTCAAAGTCCCCATCATGGATGCTCTCATAATTATGCACCCTTTCCAAAAAATTTTGAAGGATGCAGTTAAGGAGAAGGCCAAGGATGTCGAAGATAAAGTAATCCTCACACATGAGAGCAGTTCAATCATACATAGTAAAGTTGCGCCTAAGAAGAAGGCTGATCCCGGGATATTCACCATTCGTTGTGCACTTGGCCCACTATCTTTTGACAGCTGTTTATGTGATCTTGGAGCTTCAATTAGTCTAATGCCTTTGTCAGTAGAAAAAAGATTAGGATTTAAGGAGTATAAACCATGCATGATTTCGTTGATACTAGCTGATAGATCAGTGAGAATTCCCCATGGTGTACTAAAAGATCTACCAGTTCGAGTTGGAAACGTTGATATACCAACAGACTTTGTTGTTTTGGAAATGGATAAGGAGCCAAAGAACCTACTCCTCTTTGAAAGGCCATTCTTAGCTACAGCCGGTGTAGTGATCAATGTTTCAAGGGGAGAAATCGAGTTGAATTTGGGAAAGGATCTAAGGTTGAAATTCGGTATCAGCAAAGTTATGAAGTAGCCAGCCATTGAGACTCAAGTTTTTTGGATTCAGGAGATGGATGCCTTAGCTGATGAGTTGTTGGAGGAACTAGCAACTGAGGATCAGTTACAAGTAGCCTTGACCAAGCCAGCTAATAATGGGTATTTGAGAGTAGAAGCTGAGTTCTATACTAAGATTCTAGATTCTCATAAACCAGTTAAAAGCTCAGTTTTAATAGAAGAGCTAGTAGAGGGAAGTCCAGAGATCAAGGCATTTATAGCAGGAGTCCATACTCCAGAATGTGGGGATTTGGCACTCACTCATTTGCAATCACATCAGCAACTTGTTGTACACTAGGTTGAGTCGTCAATCTCCAATACTAATGATGATTGGTCCGAGTTGAAAGCGCCAAAGGTAGAGCTCAAACCACTTCCAATTGGGCTAAGGTACGCTTTCTTAGGTCCTAATGAAACTAATCATTTGATTGTGAATGATGCATTGGATGATGAACAGCTTGGTATGCTACTGGCTGCTCTTAGGCATTTTAGAAAGGTTATAAGATACACTCTTAGTGACATTAGATGAATCTCGCTTAGCTTCTGCACACATAGGATACATCTTGAGGATGAGTCTCACTTTAGCATAGAACCCCAAAGGAGATTGAATCTGAATTTTAAAGAGGTGGTGGAAAAGGAGATTCTTAAGTTGTTAGATGCTTATGTGATTTATCCTAGTTCTGATAGTAAGTGGGTCTCTCTTATACATTGTGTTCCAAAGAAATGTGGTATTAGTGTGGTTAGGAATGATAAGAACGAACTCATACCGACTAGGACAATTACGGGGCATAGGATGTGTATAGATTATAGGAGACTCAATTCCTCTACTAGGAAGGACCATTTCCCATTACCTTTCATAGATCAGATGGTAGAACGTTTGGCAAATCGTAGGTATTATTTTTTCCTTGATGGGTATAGTGGATTCTTTCAGATCCACTCACACGCCTACTATGCAAAGAGGCATAGTTCTTGTTCGATTCTGAGTGTTTAGAAGCATTCAGAAAGATCAAGGAAGCATTGGTGTCAGCCCCTATAGTCCATGCCCCAGATTGGGATTTACCGTTTGAGATCATCTTCGATGCTATTGATTATGCTGTAGTAGTAGTTTTGGGCCATCGGAAGGATAAGAAACTGAACGTGATCTACTATGCAAGGAGAACCTTGGATTATGCACAGATTAAGTACGCGATGACAGAAAAAGAGTTGCTTGCAGTGGTCTTCACCTTTGAGAAGTTCATGTCTTACTTGGTTGGATCGAGGGTAATTGTCCATACTGATCAGGCAGCTTTGAAGTATCTCATGAAGAAGAAAGATGCCAAGCCTAGGCTTTTGAGATGGATTCTACTACTCCAGAAATTTGACATGGAGATTGTTGATAAACCAGGGGTTGAGAATGGAGTTGCAGATCACCTCTCCAGGATGATGGTGAATGATCCAATCCCTATAAATGACTCAATGCTAGAAGAACAACTTATGATCATCAGAATAAAAGAAAAACAGACAGGACAGCTCAACTCGCCTACGCGACTCGCTACCCTGCAGCGAGTAGTAACCAACTCGCCTACACACTGGCGAGTGCTACTATCGAGTTCAGTATACTGGCTGTCTAAAATCAAACAAATCTGGCTGGTTCTGATATACCTTAGTATGCAGACTTGGTAAACTACCTGGTAGTTAAAGAAGTGCCCAAGAGCATGGACAAATACCAAAGGAAGAAGTTCTTCAGGGATGTGAACAACTATTTTTAAGATGAACCTTACATGTACAAGAGGGGACAAGATGGGCTGTTTAGAAGATGCATAGCAGAAGATGAAGTTCAAGGGGTGTTGGAACACTGTCACGGATCAACATATGGGAGTCATTTCGCAATATTCAAGATAGTTCAAAAGGTTCTAAAGGCTGGGTTGCGGTGGCCAACGATGTTCAAGGATGCCCAAGCATACATCTCAAAATGTGATATGGTAACAAGGTTTTGCAACCTCTCTGTGTTATCAAATCCTCATAGTACTTGAGGTATCGAACCAAATAAGCATGCTGCTAGCACTAAGGGTATTCTTAGGCTATCTTATTCAAGTGCAAATCCAAGTAAGAAGATTCAAGCAGGCAAAAAAAAGTGATCTAGAAACAGAGTATGAAACATAAAAAAAACAGAGCAACAACTACAATCGAAATGGAAGTGATTGAACCTAGCAATAAACAAACTAATGAGGGGTCTTGAGGAGCTAGGGTCATCGATCTCAGCAGTCTTAGTGACTAATTACCTATCCAACAACCTATTGGATGATCTCTAAGCCATAGATAGCAACAGCAATCAGATTCACTCTCATGAAATCTAACCTTTTCTTAGCTACAATCAAAGCCATTATCATGGTGACTACAGTAAGGAAAGCATTAAGAACTATCTATCTAGCCTAACTAGTACCCTAAGCATCTAATCTCTTAGGTAAAAGGAGCATATTCTAACTCTAGGATTTATCTAGCATTTCTACAAACACCTTGTGCACACAAATGCATGAGATCATATTTCACATTGCCAGAATGAATTAATCATGAAGAACACCTAGAATGGAGAGATCTAGCATGAACAATCTTGGATAAGAAATCAAATCACTAAATCTACCAAGATCTAACCCATCTCATAAATTCCCCTAAGCAATCTACTCAAGGATCATGGAAATAAGTTTAAACCCAGAAAATGAAATAGAGAACATAATTAAAAAGAGCAGAGAAAGATGAACAAGATTTATTAAACAAGCCAAATTATAAAATCATTTAATCATACAACATCTAAGCATAAATCCATAATCAAGAGAGAAAAACAACACTTGAATCTCCAAATCTATATCTGAAAACGTGGATGTCTGCTTTTAAGGGTAAAAAGGGCTATTTATAGTCCAAAAAGCCCAACTCTTTGAGAATTTGGTCAATCAATGCAAAAGGGATCACTCTATGAAATGGATTAGGCTTCAGCTTAATGCTAAAGGTGAGAACCAATAGATGCATACAAAAGCATGACTCCATCTACCCATGCACCCAATTTGATCTCAACTTATCCAATCTAAACCCAGAAAAAGATCCTAGTCTACCCAATTCACTCAAGGCTTCTTCTTTTTCCAGCCACCAAGATCATAATCTTAAGCCTCATCCAATCATAAATCTAAGGAGGGGGTCTATAAATTGTGACTTCTAGCTGTTTGGGACTTATACACTTACGCCTCTTGGTTTTTTTTCCTTCTTAACCATAAGAATTATTCTTTCTTTTCCAATGCTTCTTAGAACCTTTCTTTTACTATTTGTTACCTCAAACCTTTAGTAGAACACTTCTTACTTTCATCATTTTCTCCCCTTATACTCTCTTTAGCTTATACATTTCTTTCCCTTTTTGCTCTTTTCATTCCTGTCCCTACTTAAACACAAGCATTTCACACCCAAAATCATAACCACCTAGTCCTAAGCTGGTCCAAAAATCGTGGACCAGCATCTACATGAAGTCATGCCTTTGTCGGCTCTCACCTAACATGTTATGCCAATTTAATCCGAAAAGGAGGCCTCAAATACACACAGCAAGCAAATGATGATCTGAAATGAGGTAAAGTGCTTGGTGGAAACTACTTGGATTACCAAGATAGATGCATGATGGAAAAGGAAATTTAAGTATTTTGTACAATCCACAAGCTCTATTATGATGCACAGGTTCAATAATTACAAGTCAGGATTACGATTATCACTTAGTATGGAAAGGCATTAGATCACAACATGTTTCAGCAAGAGCATGAGATTCATTCAGAAATTCCTAACATGGTTCAACTTTAACTTTCAGAGCAAGAATGAATGCAGCCAACAACTAGCCATGAGGACAATGAGTCTAGCAAGTCTAACAGCAAGTTAATGGCGGCAGAGTCCTAATTCCCAATGCGAGTCTAGACTCGATCTTAAATGTAATGAAGTTATACGAAGTTTATCGAGTTTTGTAGTTTTTTATGCCTTAAATGAAATGCTATGCAATGAGATATGCTTAAAAATGAAAAATCTAATGGATTTTTACACTAAGTATGTAATGCATGGAAAGCAAACTAAAAATCACAAAAGCATAGTTAATATCTTTTGGAACCCTCCCCCAAACTTAGATCACACAGACCTTGTGTGTATTGAAGCTTGAAGGGAAGTTCCAGACCATTAATAACAGATCAGATGCAATTTGTGAAAGGAGTTTCTAGTACCTGGGCAACCTGACTCGCTATAGCCGGCGAGCATGATAGGCGAGTCAAGGTTGGGTGCTGTTCTTAACTTCAGACTCGCCATTTTCTAGCGAGTTGTGCTGACGAGCCATGTCTCCTCCTGAGAAAAATTGTGCTACTCGCCCTTGTTACTCGAATGTGTTGCCTCCCATATTCGGTTCCTGAAATGAGGCAAAGAAAAACGAAACGAAATAGCAAGAAATATGTACAAGGATACCATGGCACTGCCTCCCAAGTGCACTTATTTTGAGTCACTGAGCTTGACTTTGCTCCTGTCTTTAGGCTTGGAAAGATTCATCGAGAAGAGCTAAGATCTTCTCGGGGATACTCGCATCAGCCATGTAAGGCTTCACTATCTGCCCGTTCACTGTGAAGTGCTCTCCTTTCTTATTGGACAGTGTGATTGCTCCGTATGGCAAAACCTCTTAAACTTGGAATGGACTGAACCATCTAGACTTGAGCTTTCTTGGAAACAACTTGAGCCTTGAATTATAGAGAAGAACTTGATCCCCAACTACAATCCTTTTAGGCACTATCTTTTTATCATGCAGGGCCTTAGTTCTCTCCTTACAGACCGTAGAGCTCTCATAAGCATCAAGCCTTATCTCTTCAAGTTCATGCAAGTCAAGAAGTCTTCTCTCTTGAGCTGTCTTCAGATCAAAGTTCAGGAACTTTGTTGCCCATATTGCCTTGTACTCAATCTCAATCGGAAGGTGGCATGACTTACCATATAATAGCTAAAACGGTGTTCTTCCTATAAGTGTTTTATGAGCTGTTCGATATGCCCACAATGCATCATCTAGTCCTGCTGCCCAATCTCTCTTAGATGCATTCACCACTCGAATGAGTATGGCCTTGATCTGCTTGTTGGAGAGTTCTACTTGACCACTTGTTTGGGGATGATAAGGAGTTACAACCTTGTGTCTAACCCCATACTTCCTCAATAAACTCTCAAAAGCCTTGTTTATGAAATGAGACCCTCCATCGCTGATTACCACTCTTGAAAACCTTCAGAAAATGATAGTTTTGAACAGTTTGATCATCACCTTTGCATCACTGGTGGGAGTAGCTATAGCTTCTACCCATTTTGAGACGTAATCAACAGCCACCAATATGTAAGCATTACCTCCTGAAGGTGGGTTAAATGGACCCATAAAATCGATTCCACAACAGTCAAATATTTCGATGTGCAAGATTATATTCTGAGGCATTTCATTTCGCTTGCTGATATTCCCTGCTCGTTGACATGGATCACATTTGGATATGTAAGCTTGGGCATCTTTGAACATCGTTGGCCACCACAACCCAGCTTGTAAAACCTTCTGAATTGTCTTAAATGTTGCGAAATGACCTCCATATACTGATCTGTGACAATGCTCCAAGACCCCTTGAACTTCATCTTCTGTTATGCATCTCCTAAACAACCCATCGTGTCCCCTCTTGTACAGGTAAGGTTCATCCCAAAAGTAATTGTTCACATCCCTGAAGAACTTATTTTTTTGGTATTTGTCCACACTTTTAGGTATTTCTTTGACTACCAGGTAGTTTACCAAGTCTGCGTACCAAGGTAGATCAGAACCGGCTAGCCTCGTTCGGTTTTGGATGGCAAATAGACTAAACTCGCTGGTGGTACTCGCCAGTGTGCAGGAGAGTTGGTTACTGCTCTCTGCAGGGTGGGCGAGTCCGACCTGCGAGTCAATTTTCCTCGTTCGATTTTCTCTTGTTCTGATGGCCATAAGCTATTCCTCTGGCGTAGAGTCGTTTATGGGTATTGGATCATTCACTACCATCCTGGAGAGGTGGTCTGCAACTCCATTCTCAACTCCTGGCTTATCAACATTCTCCATATCAAATTCATGAAGTAGTAAAATCCACCCCAAAAGCCTTGTTTTGGCATCTTTCTTCTTCATGAGATACTTCTGTGTTGCATGATCAGTATGGACAATTACTTTTGATCCAACTAGGTATGATCTAAATTTTTCAAAGGCGAAGACCACTGCGAGCAACTCTTTTTCTGTAGTGGCATACTTGATCTGTGCATCATCTAAATTTCTACTTGCATAGTAGATTACATTCAGCTTCTTATCTTTCCGATGGCCCAAGACTGCTCCTACAGCGTAATCGCTAGCATCACACATGATATCAAACGGCAAATCCCAATCTGGAGCTTGGACTATAGGAGCAGACACCAATGCTTCCTTGATCTTTTTGAATGGCCCAAACACTCAGCATCGAACAAGAACTCCGCCTCCTTGCATAGTAGGTGTGTGAGTGGTCTAGCTATCTTGGAGAAATCCTTTATAAACCTCCTATAAAAACCAGCATGTCCTAAGAAGCTCTTAACATCCTTAACAGTTTTAGGGGCTGCAACTGAATCATCACGTCGATCTTGGCTCTATCAACCTCGATACCCTTTGCTGAAACCTTATAACCCAAGATTATCCCTTCTTCAACCATGAAGTGACACTTCTCCCAATTCAGCACCAAGTCGGTTTCCACGCACCCGCTAAGGACCCTGCACAAGTTTGACAAATAGGAGGAGAAAGAAGAGTCATACACGGAGTAATCATCCATGAATACCTCAACCGTCTCCTTGATCATATCTGAAAAGATAGATGTCATACAACGCTGAAACGTAGTAGGAGCATTGCACAATCCAAAAGATATACGTCTATAAGCAAAATTGTTATATGGGCAGGTAAAAGTAGTATTTTCCTGGTCATCCGGATGAATAGAGATCTGAAATAATCCACTATACCCGTCAAGGAAACAGTAATACCTACGGTTTGCCAAGCGCTCAACCATTTGATCAATAAAAGGCAATGGAAAATGATCATTCCTAGTAGAAGAATTGACTCTCCTATATTGTATATACATCCAATGCCCAGTAACCGTCCTAGTTGGTATGAGTTCGTTCTTATCATTCCTAACCACAGTCATACCACCTTTCTTTGGAACACAATGCACAAGTGAGACCCACTTACTATCAGAAATAGGATAAATCACATCAGCATCTAATAACTTACGAATCTCCTTTTTTACAACCTCTTTCAAATTCGGGTTCAATCTCCTTTGAGGTTCTATGCTAGAGTGAGACTCATCCCCAAGATGTATCGTATGTGTGCAAAAACTAGGCGAAATTCCTGTAATGTCACTAAGAGTATATCCTACAGCCTTTCTAAAATGCCTAAGAGCAGTTAGTAGCATATCAAGTTGTTCATCATCCAATGCATCATTCACAATCACAAGATAACACTCATTAGGACCCAAGAAAGCGTACCTTAGCCCGGCTGGAAGTGGTTTGAGCTCTACCTTAGGTGCTCTGAACTCGGACCAATCGTCTTTGGCATCAGTATTGATGACTCAACCGTATGTACAACAAGTTGCTGCTGCTCCTGCGAAGGAGTAAGTGCTAAATTCTAACATTCTGAGGTATGGACTCTTGTTATAAGGGCCTTGATCTCTAGACTTGCCTCCACCAGCTCTTCTATTATCACCGAGCTCTTTAGCGGTTTGTGAGAATCCAGGATCTTGCTGTAAAACTTGGCTTCTACTTTTAAGTACCCATCACTAGCTGGTTTGGTTAAGGCTACTTGTAACTGATCCTCCGCTGCTAGTTCTTCCAACAACTCATCTGCTAATGCATCCATCTCTTGAATCCAAAGGACTTGAGTTTCAATGGCTGGTTTCTTTATAACCTCACTGATACTGAATTTCATCCTTAGATCCTTTCCCAAGTTCAACTCAATTTCTCCCCTTGGAACATCGATCACTGCGCCAGCTGTAGCTAAGAATGGCCTTCCAAAGAGCAGTGGGTTCTTTCGTTCCTCAGTCATCTCCAAAACAACAAAGTCTATTGGAATATCAACATTTCCTACTCAAACAGGCAGATCTTCAAGTGTACCATGGGGAATTCTCACCGATCTATCTGCTAGCATTAACGAAATCTTGCATGGTTTATACTCCTTGAATCCCAACTTCTCTGCTACTGACAAAGGCATTAGACTAATTGAAGCTCCAAGATCACATAGATAACTGCTGGAAGATAGTGGACCGAGTGCACAAGGAATGGTTAATGTCCCGGGATCAGCTTTCTCCTTGGGCACATCTTTACTTTGTATGATTCCACTGATCTCATGGGTGAGGACTACTGTATCTTCGATATCCTTGGCTTTTTCCTTGACTGCATCTTTTAAAAAAATTTGGAAAGGGGGCATCATTATAAGAGCATCTATGATGGGGACTTTGAGCTGGACATCTTGGGCTTGCTTGTTGAGTAGAGCTTTGTATTTGGAAGCAATGTCTTTTTTAAACCTCTCAGGAAAGGGTAATCTAGGCTTGGTAGGTGGGAGCATGAAAACATTAACTGAATCTTGATTCTGATCACCAGAAGGAGAACTCGCAGTGCACAATGAGTAAGATAGGCGAGTTGGCTCTCTGGGTTGAGTTTAAGGAAGACAGGTCTTGCGAGTTATGTACTCGCTCGCCTGTATGGCGAGTAGGGTAGGCGAGTTTGCTTTCTGGGGGTTAATTCTCAGCTGATTTCTGATCTAAACCATCTTCCCCCTCTTGAACAATGATGTCCTCAGCTTCATGACTAGTCGGTGAGGAACTTACTTGCTTTTGTTCCACAAGTAGTAGCCAAGCATTCAATGCTTCAAGTTTGGTAGACAGATTGTTGTGTGAGACGTCGATTCGTGTGTTAACTTCGCTAAATTTCTGTGCTAACTCCACAACCGTGTTCTTCTGACCCTGAAGTATCGCTTCAAGCGACTTGTATACATCTAGAATGATTTGAGGAGTTTATATAGAAGTGAGATTAGTTGCGTGCATGTGGGTGTCGTTCGGCTTGTAGCTGCTTCCTTGCTTCTGTACAAAACTTGCTTCCTCAAATAGATCATCAGCTGCATCTTCAAACTATTCTTCGTTGGAGATAGCATGAGCGGGCTTGATTGCGACGTTCAGCAACTTGTCTAACTTATCATTCAGCAGCTGGAAGTGTTTCGTGCTTGATGAGCTCAATTCCTCCTCTTGATTAGCTGAATGATTATCCTCATGTCCATATTGCCCATCAGCCCATGCAAGATTCTTAACAAGTTCCCAACCATCATCAACCTCCCTATTCAGAAAATTACTGTTGCTTGCTGTATCCAGGTGTAAGCGGTATTTATGAGAAATTCCCCGATGGAATGTTCTGAGCAGCGTCGAGTTGTCATAACCATGATGTGGGCATTGTCTCAAGTAAGTCTTGAACCATTCCCAAGCTTCATAGAATGACTCAGTAAGGAGTTGTGCAAAGCTGGAAATGCAACTTCGGAGATTGATGGTGCAAGAAGTAGAGTAGAATTTCCCCAAAAAGGCTGCTTTACATCCATCCCAAGTAGTGCTTGTTCATGTTGGTAAATGCTTTTCCCATTAATGAGCTTTGTCATTAAGTGAGAATGGGAACAATATGAGTTTGAATGCATCTTCACTAACTCCATCGAGTTTTGTAAGCCCGCAGAGGCATTCGAACTCATGTAGGTGATCTAGGGGATCTTCATTTGGTAATCCATGAAATTGGTTGTTCTAGACTATGGAGATCATACTACGCTTTATCTCGAAGTAATCGGTTGTGACATCATGTTGTATGATTCCATGGTGCTGAAAATGTATACCGGGAACATCACCGGCTCCAATGATACGTGGGGGAGAAGCTGCAGGTGTTCCCTCTAATGACTCCTCTGATATGGTGTCGTCCATAGTACCCAAACGAAACACTCAACCTCTGAACTGTGTTGTTGTAACCCAAAAACTACAAACTCAGAGACTGACTCGGCCAAGGAGATCGAGTGGTGTAGGCGAGCTAGCAAAAGTCTATCTACTCAGGGTATGACTCGCTGTAAACAGGCGAGCTAGGTGAGCGAATTGCACTGTACTCGCTATGTGCAGGCGATTGAGCACGGCGAATCGTATCCGTGGGCATATTGCTCGAAATCCAAACCCGAACTCGAATCCGACCCGAAATATCCGTAATCGAACCCGACCAAAACCTATAAAATACCCAAACGAGTATTACATTATGAGAGTGCGGGTACTCGAACCCAATCGGATAAAACCCGAAACCCGAACGGGTACCCAAAATACACGAAAGATATAATATATCTACACATATATCTACATATATACTTTTTAGTTACACAAAGTTTTAAAATTATAACTACAAATCTAAATAAACTAATCAATATAATAATAAAAAATTATAAATATTTTAATTAAATTATAATTTTTGAGACTGTTTTTTAATTTTTTCGAATTGTTTTGATTAAAAAATAGATTATCAAATTTGGATATCCGAACCCGACCCGAACCCGACCCGAACCCGACCCGAATAGGGTGTTTTATAAGAACTAAACTCGACCCGAACCCGAAATCTAATACCCGAACCCGCAAAAATACTCAAACAGGTCTTATATAGGTAAACCCAAAATACCTGAAACCCGAAATACTTGAAACCCGAAATATCCGACCCGATCGGGTCCGGGTACCCGAATGCCAAGGGCTAGCGAGTCGACCTGAAACGCACCAAAAACAGAGAAATGCAGAGACAAAAGTAACAAAGGCTTGATCTTAGATATAGTAAGACCCAGAATGTAGCATACAAAACGCTTAATTTGGCAACGACGCCAATTTGATAACAAGGTTTTGCAACCTCTCTGTGTTATCAAATCCTCGTAATACTTGAGGTATCGAACCAAATAAGCATGCTGCTTGCACTAAGGGTATTCTTAGGCTATCTAATTCAAGCGCAATCTAATCCAAGTAAGAAAATTCAAGCAGGCAAAACAAAGTGATCTAGAAACAGAGCATGAAAAATAAATAAAAAACAGAGCAACAACTACAACCAAAATGGAAGTGATTGAACCTAGCAATAAACAAACTAAGGAGAAGTCTTGAGGAGCTAGGGTCATCGATCTCAGTAGTCTTAGTGACTAATTGCCTATCTAATAACCTATTGGATGATCTTTAAGCTATAGATAACAACAGCAATCAGATTCACTCTCATGAAATCTAACCTTTTCTTAGCTACAATCAAAGTCATTCTCATGGTGACTACAGCAAGGAAAGCATTAAGAACTATCTATCTAGCCTAACCAGTACCCTAAGCATCTAATCTCGTAGGCAAAAGGAGCAGATTCCAACTCTAGGTTCTATATAGCATTTCTACAAACACTTTGTGTGCACAAATGCATGACATCAGATTTCACATAACCAAAATGAAATAATCATGAAGAACACCAAGAATAGAGAGATCTAGCATGAATAACCTTGGATAAGAAATCAGATCACTAAATCTACCAAGATCTAACCCATCTCCTCAATTCCCCTAAGCAATCTACTCAAGGATCATGGAAATAAGCTTAAACCCAGAAAATGAAATAGAGAACATAATTAAAAAGAGTAGAGAATGATGAACAAGATTTATTAAACAAGTCAAATCAGAAAATCATTTAATCATACAAGATCTAAGCATAAATCTATAAGCAAGAGAGAAAAACAACACTTGAATCTCCAAATCTATATCTAAAAACGTGGAAGTCTGCTTTTAAGGGTAAAAAGGGCTATTTATAGTCCAAAAAGCCCAATCCTAAACGGGTCAACACGGAGAAAAAATCAACAAAATAGGTTTCTGGGATATTAACTCGCTCTGTCGGCGAGCTGCACAGGCAAGTTGGCAAAACTGAGTTGCCACTCGCCACACACTTCGAGTCCTGGGTTCGAGTTGCTTCTGGTCTGCCTTTGAGAAAGTCTGCTCGCTAGCTACAGAGAGTCAAGCAGACGAGTTGTTATTTCTGCATCCTGGAACTGGTTTACTCGCTGCTTGCATCCGTGACATAGGTCCGAGTCGCCTCCATTGTGTTTCTCTGAGTGTTAACTCGCCATGAGATGGCGAGTTGAGTGAAAGATTTGAACTGAATCGGGTCCAATTTTGCTCTAAACTTGTGTTTCTCCTTCCAGTCCAAGTCTATGATGCTCCTCACGTCAAGTAGCTCCAAAAGTACTTAAACAACTCCTTATGCAACATGTATGCAATATGAACCTAAAAGGGACTCTAGAACTATGAGAATGCTATGAATATGGATGCAATGTACACTAAATGGTGCTTCTAAATGTGCTAAAATGCAGACATATCAACTCCCTCAAACTTAGTTCTTGCTTGCCCTCAAGCAAGCGCATCGAACAAGTGAGGAAGAGAAGTTGCAATTCTGGGAACTCATAGCCAAACCTGCTGATTAGAGTGCTACAATCAATGTCCTCAAGACTAGTTCTAAGATGCAATTCAAGCATCCTTACTTGAAGATGTAGCCATGGTAATCACAAAACCGATTGAACTCAGCCTCAACCTACATATGCATTCCCTTCAGCCATTCCATTTAACATTCATTGAGCAAGAAACCATGAATCTAACTATACAACGTCATAGAGCTTGTTTGGTCAAGGGTAAAGACTAAGAGATTAAAGTGATCTCTTCCATAATCTGGTCAATCAATGCACAAGGGATCACTCTATGAACTGGATTAGGCTTCAGCATAATGCTTAAGGTGAGAACCAATAGATGCATACAAAAGCATGACTCCATCTACCCATGCACCCAATTCGATCTCAACTTATCCAATCTAAACCTAGAAAATGATCCTAGTCTACCCAATTCACTCAAAGCTTCTTCTTTTTCCAGTCACCAAGATCATAATCTTAAGCCTCTTCCAATCATAAATCTAAGGAGGGGGTCTATAAACTGTGACTTCTAGTTGTTTGGGACTTATACACTTACAACTCTTGGTTCTTTTTCCTTCTTAACCATAACACTTATTCTTTCTTTTCCAATGCTTCTTAGAACCTTTCTTTTACTTTTCGGTACCCAAGACCTTTACTAGAACGCTTCTTAGTTTCAGCATTTTCTCCCCTTAGACTCTCTTTAGCTTATACCTTTATTTCCTTTTTTGCTCTTTTCATTCATGTCCCTGCTTAGACACAAGCATTTCACACCCAAAATCACAACCACCTAGTCCTAAGCTGGTCCAAAAATCGTGGACCAGCATCAACATGAAGTCATGCCCTTGTCGGCTCTCACCTAATATGTTATGCCAAGTTAATCCAAAAAGGAGGCCTCAAATACACACACAGAATCCAATCCTACATATTGAGATATTTGACTGCTGGGGAATCGATTTTATGGGTCCATTGAACCCACCTTCATGAGGTAATGCTTATATATTGGTGGTTGTTGATTATGTCTCAAAGTGGGTAGAAGCTATAGCTGCTCCCACCAATGATGCAAGGGTGGTGATCAAGCTGTTCAAGACTGTCATCTTCCTAAGGTTTGGTGTCCTAAGAGTGGTAATCAGCGATAGAGGGTCTCATTTCATAAATAAGGCTTTTGAGAGCTTATTGAAGAAGTATGGAGTCAGACACAAAGTTGCAACCCCTTATCACCCCCAAACAAGCGGTCAAGTAGAAGTTTCCAACAAACAAATTAAGGTCATACTCATTCAAGTGGTGAATGCATCCAAGAGAGATTGGGCAGCAAGACTAGATAATGCATTGTGGGCATATTGAACAGCTCACACAACATCTATAGGAAAGACACCGTTTCAGCTGTTATATGGTAAAGCATATCACCTTTCGGTTGAGATTGAGTACAAGGCAATATGGGCAACCAAGTTCTTGAAATTTGATCAGATGACAGCAAAGGAGAGAAGGCTCATTAACTTGCATGAACTTAAAGAGGTAAGGCTTGATGCTTATGAGAACTCTAAGATCTACAAGGAGATGACTAAGGCCCTGCATGATAAAAAGATAGCGCCTAAGAGGATTTCAGTTGGGGATCAAGTTGTTCTCTACAATTCAAGGCTCAATTTGTTCCCAAGGAAGCTTAAGTCTAGATGGTTTGGTCCATTTCAAGTTCAAGAGGTTTTGCCATATGGAGCAATCACACTGTCCAACAAAAAAGGAGAGCACTTCACAGTAAACAGGCAGAGAGTAAAACCCTACTTAGCCGATGAGGGTATCCCCGAGAAAACCTTAGCTCTTCTTGATAAACCTTTTCGACCTTGAAAAAAAAGCAAAGTCAAGCTTAGTGACTCAAAACAAGCACACTTGGGAGGCAGTCTCATGGTATCCTTGTACATATTTCTTGTTTTTTCGTTTCGTTTTCTTTGTGTCACTTCGTGATCAGGATATGAGAGGCAGTATAATCGAGTACCAAGGCCGAGTGGCACAATTCAGGTAAAGAGGAAGTACGACTCGCCAGCTCAACTCACTGAAAGAGGCCGAGTGTGAATTTCATAGCTGCAATTGACTTGACTTGCCTATGAGACTCGGCTGCTACAGCGAGTGAGGCTGCTCAGGTATCAGAACTCCTTTCACAAATTGCATATGATCTGTTATTACCGATCTGGAACTTCCTTTCAAGCTTCTATGCACATATGGACTGTGTGATTTAAGTTTGGGGGAGGGTTCTAGAGTTTACTAACTATGCTTATGTGATTCTTAGTTTTTTTTCCATGCATTGCATACTTAGTGTAAAAATCCATTAAGATTTTTCATTTTAGCACATCTCATTGCATAGCATTTCATTCAAGGCATAGAAAAACCAAACAAATTTGGAAATTTTCGAAAATGCATCCCACAAAAACAGCGTGTTCATGTAGTTGCACTCTATTTAGGATTGAGTCTAGATTTGCATTGGAAATTAGGACTCTGCTGCCATTAACTTGATGTTATACTTGCTAGACTCACTGCCCTCGTTGATAGTTGTTGGCTGCATTCATTCTTGCTTTGAGAGTGAAAGTTGAACCATGCTAGGAATTTCTAAATGAATCTCATGCCTTAGTTGAAACATGTTGTGATCTAATACCTTTCCATAATAAGTGATAACCGTAATCCTGACTTATAATTATCGAACCTGTACATCATAATAGAGCTTGTGGATTGTACAGAATACTTGGATTTCCTTTTCCATCATGCATCTATCTTGGTAATCCAAATAGTTTCCCACCAAGCACTTTACCTCATTTCAGACCATCATGTAGATGTTGGTCCACGATTTTTGGACCAGCTTAGGACTAGGTGATTATGATTTTGGGTGTGAAATGCTTGTGGCTAAGCAGGGACAGGAATGAAAAGGGCAAAAAGGGAAGGAAAGATATAAGCTAAGGAGAGTCTAAGGGGAGAAAATGTTGAAAGTAAGAAGTGTTCTAGTAAAGGTTTTGGGTAACAAAAAGTAAAAGAAAGGTTCTAAGAAGCATTGGAAAAGAAAGAATAATTCTTATGGTTAAGAAGGAAAAAAAACCAAGAGCCGTAAGTGTATAAGTCCCAAACAGCTAGAAGTCACAATTTATAGACCCCCTCCTTAGATTTATGATTGGAAGAAGCTTAAGATTATGATCTTGGTGGCTGGAAAAAGAAGAAGCCTTGAGTGAATTGGGTAGACTAGGATCATTTTCTAGGTTTAGATTGGATAGGTTGAGATCGAATTGGGTGCTTGGGTAGATGGAGTCATGTTTTTGTATGCATCTATTGGTTCTCACATTTAGCATTATGCTGAAGCCTAATCCATTTCATAGAGTGATCCCTTTTGCATTGATTGACCAAATTCTCAAAGACATCATTTTAATCTCTTAGCCTTTACCCCTAACCAAACAAGCTCTATAACGTTGCACAGTTAGATTCATGGTTTCCTGCTCAATAAATGTTAAATGGATTGGTTGAAGTGAATGCATATGTAGGTTGAGGCTGAGTTCAAACAGTTTCGTAATTGTCATGGCTAAACCTTCAAGTAAGGCTGTTTGATTTGCACCTTAGAACTGCTAACTAGGACATTGATTGTAATACTCTAATTAGCAGGTTTGGCTTTGAGTTCTTAGCATTGCAACCTCTCTTCCTTCTTAGTTCTTTGCATTTGCTTGAGGGCAAGCAAGATCTAAGTTTGGGAGAGTTGATATGTCTGCATTTTAGCACATTTAGAAGCATTATTTAGTGTACATTGCATCCATATTCATAGCATTCTCGTCAATCTAGAGTCCCTTTTAGGTTTATATTGCATACATATTGCATATGGAGTTGTTTAGGTACCTTCGGAGCTATTTGGATCATTTTGGAGCATAGTGGACGTGAGGAGCATCATAGATTTGGACATGAGCATGAAACATCTCTTTGGAGCAAAAATTAGGCTAGATTTAGTGCAAATCACCCACCTCACTCGTCGTCCTGCGAGTGAACCTGTTTCAAGACAACCAGATGTATGATTCGCCTGCCTGACTCGATGTAACCAGCGAGTGGACCAATTTCCAGGATGCAGAAATAATGACTCGCCTGCATGACTCTCTGTAACCAGCGAGTGACGACTCAGAAGATGGAGTTTTACATACTCACCTGTCCAACTCGCCGTCAGAGTGAGTAGGCTTTTCAGAATTTTATTTTGTTGACTTTTTCTCCGCGTTGACCCTTTTAGGGTTGGGCTTTTTGGACTATAAATAGCTCTTTAACCCCTAAAAACAGAATCCACATTTTATTTTCCAGATTTGAGATTGTAGTTTTCTCTCTTTTGTTCATGGTTTAATGATTAGATCCTGAATGATTGATGAGTTTCAGATTTAGCTTGTTTATTAAATCTTGGTTATCTTTCTCTGCTTTTTCTAATCATGCACTTTATTTCATTTTCTGGGTTTGAGTTAATTTCCATGAACATTGAGTAGATAGCTTAGGGGAATTGAGGAAATGGGCTAGATCTTAGTAGATCTAGTGATTTGATTGCTTATCCAAGGTTATTCATGCTAGATCTCTCCAATATAGGTGTACTTAATGCATATTTCATTTTGGTCATATGAAATCTGATTTTATGCATTCATGCACACAAGATGTTTGTAGAAATGTTAGATAGAACCTAGACTTGGAATATGCTCTTTTTGCCTAAGAGATTAGTTGCTTAGGGTGCTGGTTAGGCTAGATAGATAGTTCTTAATGCTTCTCTTGTTGTGATCACCATGAGAATGGCTTTGGTTGCAGCTAAGGAAAGGTTAGACTTCATGAAAATGAATCTAATTGATGTTATCATCTATGGCCTAAAGATCATCCATTAGGTTGTTGGATAAGAAATTAGTCACTAAGTTTGCTGAGATTGTTGACCCTAGCTCCTCAAGACCCCTTCTCATTCTGTTTATTGCTTAGTTTAGCCAATCTTATCTTGATTTTAGTTATTGATCTGTTTTCTATTCGTTGCTCTGTTTTCATAATCATTGCTCTGTTTTGCTTGCTTGAGTTTCTCTCTCTGAAACTAGAGTGCACTTGAATTAGATAGCCTAAGAATACCCTTAGTGCTAGCAACATGCTTATTGGTTCGATACCTCAAGTACTACGAGGATTTGATAACACAGAGAGGTGGAAAAATCTTGTATCACTTGGTTGTGTCCCTACACGTCCCACAAGCTTGACAATTGTTTTTCTCCCTATGTGTTCTTTGGTTATTCTCTTTCCCAGAGCGCGTACTACTGCCTGCAAGTTAAATCTGGAAGAATTTACACCTCTAGACATGTGTGCTTTGATGAAATGGCTTTCCCATTCTCCAACCCACAACCTGAACTTCGCCCATAACCAGTCAACGAACCGAATTCAACCCCAGCCACCACCCAACCACTGAGGCTCATAGAGATTCCTCCGACGTTGTCGCCACTAGCTCGGGTACCTTCGCGATTGGCTTCTCACACTCAACATGTCACGATAGATCCCAATTCGACAATTGCAACTACACATGCCCATATCCAACAGAGAAATTCATCTTCTATAACTGGACCAGTTATGCCTCAGTCTAGCCCATTATTGCCATCTGCTAATGATACTGGCCCAACAACAGATGAAGCCTAAATCCTTGCAGACCCGATTCTGCCAGAAACAGATCCAGCCCAAGTAATTTCTGCTACAAATGTTGCGACAAATGAATCCTCGTCTACTCTCCCAGTGACACTGCAACCTCCGATCAATCACCATCCAATTGTAACTAGACGGAAAAACAATATCAGCAAACCAGCGACAAAATTAAATCTCTCCACCGTACTATCTACCTCAATTCCAGCTGAACCTCAAACGGTCACGCAGGCGCTGAAAGATGCTCGTTGGCGTGGTGCTATGTGTACTGAAATGAACGTCTTCACAATAAATAAGACCATGGAACTGGTTCCTCATCCTACTATGAAGCTAGTTGTTGGATGCCGCTGGATTTATAAAAACAAGTTCCTTCCGGATGGATCTCTTGGCAAATGTAAAACTCACTTAGTGACGAAAGGCTAAAATCAACTCCTTGGTTTGGATTACAATGACACCTTCAGTTTGGTAATTAAATCAACTACACTTCGTCTTGTTCTTGATATTGCAGTAAGCAGGTCTTGGTAAATCAAACAAGTCAACGTCAATAACGCGTTTTTACAAGGAACACTCACCGAAGAAGTCTACATGGAACAACCTCCAGGATTTGTTGATACAGATAAACCAGATCACGTTTACAAGCTCCACAAGGCAGTGTATGGGCTGAAACAGGCACCTCGTGCTTGGTACACTGAGTTACGAACCTAACTTCTTCAACTTGGGTTTCAAAACTCTCTTGTTGATCCCAATCTGTTCACCTTACGCCAAGGCTCAACATTCATCTACCTACTCATGTACGTGGATGATATCCTTGTTATTGTAACTACTGTAGACGGTATCAATCGTATCCTTGCTTTACTTGTTGATCGTTTCTCCATAAAGGATTCTGAGAACTTAAATTATTTCTTGGGCATTGAGGCACATCGAAATACCTCTGGGCTTCATCTCTCTCAGCACAAATATATCCTTGATTTACTGTAGTGGTATAATATGATTGATTCCAAACCTGTAGAGACACCAATGGCAACATCTCCTAAGCTTAGTCTTCACTCTGGAACAGTTATATCTGATGTCACATAGTATAAAAAACTTGTTGGCAGTTTGTAGTATTTGGCTTTTACAAGGCTTGATCTCTCCTACTCTGTAAATCACTTGTCTCAGTTTATGCACAAGCCCACTCATGACCACTGGCAAGCAGCCAAGCGCATACTCAGATACTTGGCAGGAACAACGACACATGATATTTATTTTTTTGGCCTCAAACTCTCTCACTTTAATTGCATATTCAGATGCTGATTGGGAAGGAGATCCATAGGATTATTTGTCAACCAATGCATATGTGGTCTACTTGAGCAAAACACCAATCTCTTGGTCAACTTAGAACCAGGAAACAGTTGCTCGGTCATCAACCGGGGCTGAAGACAGAGCGGTCGCAAACACAGTTTCAAAAGTGAGTTGGATTTGTAATCTTCTCACATAACTTGGTATTGTGCTGCCAGCCCCTCCAGTGGTGTTTAGTGATAATGTGGGAGCTACATTCTTATGTGTTAATCCCGTCTTCCATACCCGGATGAAACATGTCGCTCTGGATTACCACTTCATTCAAGGTCAGATTCAAAATGGTGCTATTCGAGTTTCTCATGTTCATAACAAAAGATCAACTCGCTGATGCTTTAACAAAACCGTTACCTCGACCTCGTTTCAAAGAACTTCGTGACAAGCTCGGAGTCACAGAGGTTCCTCCGGCTTGCGGGGGATGTGAAGGAAAGTTATCTAATCTACATTTATATCGTGAACTTTGATTGTAACACTTATAGTATTTTCCAATTCTGTAAATACCTAGCTAGCTTCCTCTTGCTGTATCATGTATATATTTGTAGCCACCTCTTCCCTGAAATATATATATATATATATATAATGAAAATATCTTCTTACATTCCACACTATCTTTTCTTCAGTTGAGCTGTTTGTTTCTTCTCTGTAGAAAGTAAAACAACCCTGCAAGGCTACAAACTTCAATGAAGGAGACGAACTTTGGGAGAAGAAAACAAAACCTGGTCCGAATATCCTTTTTCTATAACCGGTTCAATTTCACACTATATTTCATCATACTGGAATTTCGTTTCTTTTTAGTCACTTCTGCAACAACTAATTTTGTACTAAAGTTGAAAATCAATTCTTGCATAACAATTCCTATAAAATTTTCGTTCATCAAACAGAGTTCTTAACTTTGTAACAAATTATTAGAAAAAAAAATTGTAACACAAATTATTACTCAAGTATGATGTAACAAATAGTTTGGCTTTACAAGCACTAAAAATTATAACAGTTTACAACTTCAAAACTCAATTAAGTTACCAAAAAAAAAAGTTGGTAATCATAAGAAAAGCTCTAACTACATCACGGTAGAAGAAGGCTAAAGAAAAAAAAAAAAACCCAGCTTTAACCTCTCACTAAACCGACTCCGATTGAATAATTAAATCGGTTTAAACCGGTCTTCACAGGAGGTCGGGTATACGACTACAGAGTCTAGAGATAAACCGTCTTTGGTGTGTGTACAATCGATCTGAGTCATCGAAAACTTAATCTTTGTCGATGACTTTTTCGATTCCCGGACAACAAAATCTCCGGCGTGGTAGTGAATCCAATCTCCCCGCTCGGTTAACATGCATTGAGATGAGAAATATTGACCATCTTCAGTCCAGAGTTGAAACCGAACTGGTTTAATGTCCCAACCATGGACTTGTTCAGTGTTACAGACCCGTCGACCAAACCACTTACCTGACCGGCCTAATTAAAGCCTGAAGAAGATGCTGTAGGTTCCGACTGGCAATGGGAAATCGATTTCCCCATTAACTTCGAACCACCAGGTTTGTTGGAGATAAGCTACACATGAAAACCTGCAAGAAGCAATAACAATGGTTTACTTTCACACTTTTGAAGAGCTTGTGTTAGGCAAACGAACTAAGCAGGATACTAAAACAAGAAGCAAAGTTTTTGGAAAACCTGAGAGAGTGATAGTTAAGCAATTAAAATCAAGCAGAGAAAATTCCGCAATGGATCAATGAAATCTCACCGAGATTCATCAGTGGGGATATGACTCCAATATCTACGATCATCAATGCCTGTAATCGATAATCCTTTAGCTGAGATAGATACACAAACACCACTGGTTCGTTTATCCAACCATACCTTCTGCATAAATTAATAGAATTTGTGTAAATAAATATAAGTTTCTGAAATAAAATCATTTTCTCGGAAAACAAAGTGAGAATTCCCAATTGAAAAACGTTTGTAACTTTTATGTCCCTAAAAGTGTCACGGAGAAGATACAGAGTATAGAAAAGCGAACCTTGGTGGCTTGATCGAATGAGTTAATCCTGGAGAGACAAGCGTACATGTCTCTTTTCTGAATATTTTCCGGGAACCCACCAAGGATTTTCTCGAGAATAACCTTGTAATTCAGAGGAAGCTTCGATTCCCAAACGAAATCAGCCCAAGAAGCGCCATAGAATGCGCTATTGAGCTTCGAGAATCTACAGATCTCAACAGGATTCAACTTCTCAACAATCAAAGCCACACAAGCCTCAGGCAAATCACCTAAACCAGGCTTCAACAACAGATTCCGATCCCTAAAAGAAGACGACGATAAATCATTGCGAAGGCCCGAGTGATCCGCACCCATCAAATATAACGAAGAACAGAAAAACCTTAGAAAACCCCTTCGACGAGAAATTTCAAGAGTAGTCGAATAAAAAGAAGAGAGAGTTTTGGTGGTGGCTGACAAACAAAGGTGTTTCTGAATGTAATCCCACTGTTTCGAGCGAGATAATGTATCATCTAATTAATTCCTAGTTTTTGTTTTGAACCGTATTCTTGATTTAACGGTTTAATCAAAAGCCGTTGTATTAGAACGGGTGTTCAATCTTGTTGGTTTTTCCATTTTTTCCTTCAGATATTATTTATCTTATCCGGACAATCTATTGTCTCCTTGGTGAGTTGTAACTTGTAAGAACAACATTGAAATATTTTTTTTGAATAACATTGAAATATTACTAAACAATATTCATCCAAAATCCATTATGAGATTTCAGATATTAGTTTCTGTTACACCGTATCCAAAATGTCAACGAGAATATGTTTATTTCTATAAACATGTTGATCCCAATTTTATTTTAGTAACGTTTCCCTCAAGTACTTGATCGTTGTGGATATCAAAATACGTATATTATTCCCGATTCCCTTTTTACTCGATTACGACATAATACCGAAATTAACAACGAAAGATATTGTCAAATAAAATATCTAAACAACTGGATATTCATAAATAGGTAAATATATTACTTGATTGGTCCGAAGAAAAAACGAGATGGTCAAGCGATAAGGACATTATCGGAGATATATAGACTAGGAGGGATATTTTATATATTTCTTTTCCATTTTAATTTATTTTGTGCGTGACCAAAATAAAAAAGAAAATAACTTTTTGGCAACTTGTTCATTGTTTTTTTGTTGTTGAATGAGGTGTAACTCAGATTACTTTTCCTTGAACAATTTAGCTTTCAGAACCATTTATTAGAATGGAAAAAGTCAGCTTTCACCCGAAAGTATCTATTTATCTAGACTTTTTGAAACAATATTTACGAATGAGCCCATAAATCAGCAACCAGAACGAACTTACAGGCTAACCTAAGCGGAGGCCCATATTTAGGAATGTAGCCCAATAGTCAACTTTGCCTTTTCGCTAATCTTCCTATTTTTGGGCTCAACAATCGTTTTATAACGATGTCGTTTCAACTGTTTTTTTCTTTTTTTTTTGAGTTTTATCCTGTTATTGCGGGCTTGCCGGAGATGTGAAGAATGAATGATGCCGGAGATATGTAGATAAATAAAAGCTTATTTATTTTTTATCCAAGTCGCAGATTAAAAAGAAAACGGAGATTACAAAAACAAAAAGTTTATATATCACAAGAAATAAATCAAATACAATTTATATGAAACTATAAATGATATACTGATATGCAATGTGTAATTAAAGCTGGAGTGGACCATTCGAGAAGTGCAAAATCACGTGGTTTTGAAGTGCGAACAAAACAAATAAGCACTTTTCGAGTTATGAGCATCAATTTTATTATGCTTTTAAACAAATCTCACTATATATAAAATTAGCTTATATTTTGAGCCAAGAAAATATATTACAATAGAGAACATAATGCCATGCAAACTATTATTATTTTTTCTTTTTGTCAACAATAGGCCACAACTGGCCGGCCCAATAGTCAAGTTTCTATATAATATAGGCGGTATGATTCGATCTCTAGATGTGCAAGTGCGCATACCATTTAGTGGACTTACCGCCGGCCACTAGACTAAAGGTCACTACATTGCCATGCAAACTATATAAACGTATATATATATAGAATTATAGATACTTGATAAATAATGTAATCCTTAATATTCCCAAGGCCCCACACTACAAGAAAACATGGCCGATTCCTACGACAAATCCTGTCGATTTTCATCGGAAACTGACGGAAACTGATGGACAACAAAACTATCGGTTGCGGTCGGGCAATGACTGTCAATTGTTGTCGGGTTAATTTCGTCGGTTTCGGTTGGTTTTGACCGTCGGAAATCATCAGGTTAACTTCGTCGGCTTCGGTCGGATTTTGACCGTAGGAAATTGTCGGGTTTCGTTCGTTGGTTTTGGTCGGTAATATGTCGTCAGAAATCGTCGGGAAGTTTCCGTCGGTTTCGGTCGATTTCGGTCGGGTTTTGATCCGACGATTTCCGACAGAATATATATATTTTTAAAATTTTAATTTTTTTATAATTAAATTTAAAATTTTAAATATATAATTTTAAAATTAAAATATTTATAATTTAAAAATTATATTTATAAAAGTTAATTAAATTGTACTAATTATGTTTTTATTACACATAAACTGGATCGGAAACTAGATCCTCGGGTCCTGAGTCTCGTTATCCGGGAATGAGGGTGGAGTGTCTAACATCGACAGGAGCCTGGCAATCTGAGCTTCATGCCTCGTTGTCGCTCTTCGTTCATCTGTTGATAAGCGCGGAAATCACTCTGGGTCTGCTCCACGGTCTGCTGCAACTGCGACTGGTTGGCCCGAAGATCAATCAGCTCCTGACGCTCCTGCTGGTTGAGACCGAATGCCTGAGTAAGACGACATTGTGCTGGCAAACCATCGGTAGTGACCAGCTTGCCGAGTCCGTAATGTTTCCTACAAAAAAAAGTTACTTAGATTGCTTTCAATGTAATTTACGTTATCTATAAAATTGAAATAGTGGATTAAATAAATACCTCGACGACGATGTTTTTGATATCCTCGTGCGTGAACTGAACCGGACCTCCTTCCTCTTGTGTCTGTTGGGTCACCACCTCTTCTGCCCTCTGCTCGACCCTCTCCACAATCCGCATCATCTTCAGGTTCTCGATCCTACCCGTCTTCTGGTTGGTGTGACATTTCTTCATCAGACTTAGCCAATCTGGTACACACCCAGTCTTGAGAGTCTACAAAAAACAAAAAAATGTTACGCATATATTGAATAAAATACTTAAGTTTTAATTTCAAACTTACCATATCCTCCTCAACATAGTCAAATGTGTTCGAACCGGTGTTGTGGGTCCCCGGCGCCTTCTCGACGTCATTACCGCCCTTGCGGTTAATCTTATAATCGTCTCAGGCAGATTCCAGTAACTAATAAACCCCGGAAATAGACCTGCCAGACAACAAGAGGGTTTCTTATCAGGATTCTTCTCCCACGACACCTTCCATGCATATATGTGGTTCTGTACTGAGTAGCACACTACTCCTCGAACTTCTCCCGAACAAGCTCAGTGTGGTCGAGATCCCAGTTGTAATGTTGCAGTCATTTGTTAAAAATGAGTAAAATATATAAGAATTTAAAATGTAAAGAGATCGAAAAAATTTATGTTACCGCAAACGATTTGAACCATGTCTCGTTCAGGTCCAACGGGAACTTGTTGAATGTGGGATAAGGCCCCTCGAGCTGCATCTGAATCAAACTCCTCACCAATTTGACTATCTTCTTGTTGACCCGAAACCTAAATTTTGAGAAAAGTCAGTTAAAATGAACAGAAATTAAATAGAATAAACACAATAGTTTAGAACTTACAATGTTGATTAACAGTTATAGGCGGATCTCGCTGCTGATGTGGCTGTGTCTCCGGCACATGTGGTGGAGTCCGATCCAGGCTAAGTGTGTCATCAGAATCGTGTCCACCCGAAGGTCCGGCACGCGACGAGCTAGGACGAGTACGACGGAATGGAATCCTGGACAATATAAACTTATAAATTAGGAAAATATTTGGACTCAATTTTAGAAATTACAGAATAAACATATAAAGTTTTAAAACTTGAAATAAAGTTTTTCAATATACTTTCAAGTTTAAATATATAATATATATTATATTAAAAAATTCAGAAAAAAAAACATGAATTAAACTATAATAATACATATATTATATAAAAAATTGTAATTTACATTATATATCAATATTATAATTTACAAAATATATTAATAAAGTTTACAAAACATATAAATTAAGTTAACACAATACTAATATTATCCAAAAAAAATTTTAAACAACCAAATTTACAAACTTATGACAATAAACTATATTATATGAAAAATATTTTTTAAAATTAAATATCAATATTATAATTTACATAATATATTAATAAATTTTACAAAACATATAAATTAATTTAACACAATATTAAAATTATTAACAAAATGTTTTTTAAAACATTCAAATTTACAAACTTAAGAATTTTATTTTGTCACATTTACATATTAAAAATTTTCAATAATACATATACCATAAATTCGTTTTTATATTTATATATATTTTTCTTAAAGTTTAATATATGTAATATGGTTTTAATTAAATAAAAAAAAATTGGTAAACACCAAGAACACCATCGATGGTGTTCTTGAGAAAAAACAATTTTCACCAAAAATTCATCAAATCCTCTCAACCCACAGAAAATCAAGCCTAATTCAAAGTCAATCTAGCATAACCCAATCAATCAATGGCCAAATCTTAACCTAAAATACGAATTTCATCAACCTAACCTCAAAACTAAACATAAATCACTAATTTAACAAAATAAGAGAAAAGAATTAGAAGTTTACATGTTTTGTGTAAAGAATCCGGCATTGCACAGCGGAGGAAAGCCATGGAATGAATGTGGAGTTGATGAATGAGTGAAGAAGATGAAGAGGAAGGAGAAGTTGCCGCCGGGGTTGGTCGGGATCCGTTAGGGTGTGTAAGGTTTTTTCGTAAAACCCAAGACTTTTGACCGAAATAATTAAATTTTTTTAAAATTTCGTTAATTCGGTCAGGTTCTAAACCGAAGAAAACAGAACAAATTAACGAATATAAGTAATTAAAATAAATAAATAAATTTTAAAACTGACGGATTCCAACGGAAGTGGTTACACCATGTTTTGCATGAGACATTTCACTATTATAACCGACAATTAGGTTGGTCTCGGATCCCGTAGGATTCAGTCAGATTAGTACCTCTATATAACACAAGCATAATTCATTTCTCTCATATTCTCACTCTTCCTTATCTCAATATAAACATACAATGTCAAACTCCAATTTTTGAGCTTGGATGGACGGACCACACATCGATGAAGCAATGGGAAACTTAACCACGGAGTATGAGGCCGGGTTGAGAAGTTTTATGGAGTTTGCTGTGTATTAGAGTCTCGCACTCCGAACCGGTAAGATGTATTGTCCGTGTATAAAATGCGAGAATTTGAAATACATTCCCATTAAAACTGTCTGCAATCATCTGTACCGGAGATGTTTTTTTCCTAGTTACAAATTTGGTATTTCCATGGATAAGATGAGTCGAATGTTAACTTTGGTAGTTGTAGTGGAGTTGGGAATACTGATACAGTTGAGGAATTAGGTAATCCAGTAAATGACCAACTAGATGTCAATCTTGGCACTACTAGATTAGGTGGTTTAGGTGTGGAATCAATATTCCCGGTAGGGAACGATGACGGTACTGTTTAGATGGTCAATGATGCATTTAGAGAGGAAGTTCCGGTTTTTACTGAGTTTAGGAATATAGGTGAAGAACCAAATCTCGAAGCGGGAAACTTCTTTAGTATGCTAGATGCAGTGAAAAAGCCATTGTATAGTGGTTGTAGTGATGAAGTGTTGCCTTTGTCGACCGCTGCTGAATTGATGAATATCAAAACGGACTATAATTTACCAGAGAGCTGTGTCGACGCATTAACTGGTCATTTCAGGAAATGTCTTCCACATCATAACCCATACGCGACATCGTACAATGAACTTCAGAAAGCAACTAGTGACCACGGAATTTCTTCTACCTCTCTGATACAGTATACTATGGTGTTTTACAAGATATTGGAGGTCCTACCCTGGGTTGCTTGACTTAAAGTGCATTGTCTTCTACTGTAACTGGTACAACACTATTCAGGGAGTCAGTGTGCATGTAGATGAATTTGGTGTCATATCCGTAAACAAGAAAGGAAGTTGGAAAAGTATAACCCGTTTATCCTTGTGTCGCAGGCAGATCAAGTTACTTGTATCCCCTATCCATTCGTGTCAAACCGGTCTGATGGGTGGATCACTGTGACGTCAACCACCCCCAGAGGAAGACTATATGGTGATTCAGACCACGATGCAATGCAACAGTCTTCACCTAGGACATTAGGCGAACTTGACATTTCACTTGGAGTTGACTTTTGTGTCGATATGACGTCCCAGACCTTCGGGACAGTACATGATGATTCTGACAACGAAGTTCCAGAGTTCGGTGATGAGTCTGAAGATAGCTCGGATTCGGAACCCGATGGCTATGGTAGTGATTCGGAGTAGTTTGTTCTCAATGTTATCGTTCACTACTTCGAATGTAACTGTTGTTTTTAAAATACCCGTTAAGGTACTAAGTTGTTTTAAATAATTTTACAATTGCAAATGAGATTTCGGAATGAAGTTTATGATATAAAACATCAATTTAATTATGAATTATGAATATTTTTATTTTTTTATATAAAAAAATCTGGTCGGATTTCGTCGGGTCTAAATTTATTTATTTTTTAATTTCGTTAATTCGGTCGGTTTTCGTCGGGATTAAACCCAACGAATCCCAACCAAATTATTTAATTTTTTTAATATAATTTTGATTGATTGGGTCGGTTTTCGTCGGAATTAAACCAACGAAATCCGACCGGAATTAGATATCGAAAAAAAAAATTAATTAAAACCCAATGAAATTCAACAATATCGATTATGTTTTGTCGGTTTTCCGTCAATTGTGACTTCTGACGGAAAACTGACAGCAAGATTTATGTAGGGATTAGCCTTCTTGTAGTTTGGCCAAACTTATAACGAAGGTTTATTTGGTCATTGCTTACGTCGCCCACAATATATCGCGATACTGTATACTGGTTTGAATGCCAAGCTGTTGGGTTTTTTCTTTTTTTCTTTTCTTACTGAAGTATATAATATTCACACATCACCATTAATTTATTAACCTTTGGTTACTCACTAGACCCAACAAATAACAATCATGTTGTTTAGCATAATTTGGAAAATAAAATAAATTTTCTATAGTGTTTTGTCACCTATATATGTTAAACTTATTGTGTTCCGTTTAATTACGTTTCCACCCGTGATGCAAGGTAAATCTTTTTATTTAAATAGTTAGTTATAGTGGATTATCTATGTTAACACAGAATCTACTTTGACTTGTATTACGTAGCAGCCAAATTGCTTACGATAAGTACAACCAATATAACTTTGTAGCAAACAAATTTTAAGTGTCTTATTCATATATAATAACGTAGTGGTTATCTAAATAATGAAGTAAGTAAACTTAAGAGTTAAATGATTAACTAATCAATTGACTGACTTAATTAATTAATTATGCCAGTGACAAAAACAAAAATTAATTAATTATGCATCGTTTCTCTAAATTTTGTTTTTGATTATATGGTTCAAAATATATTCTGGATAAATTATGGAAAACCCGACAAGTCCACTAGGACACTCGTGTTAACTGCTAAGTACCGTGGCTTGTAATAATTAAATAACTTAAACTTACGTAAGAAAAAAGTAAATAAATTCGAACTGAACCTCAGAGACAAGGACAAAAAACAAAAAACAAAAAGGAAGAAAGAATTAAAGGTATGATTCGATATGTGGCTCCTCCCGACGACTGACGTTTTACTTTTGTGAAAGGTCAAACCCTAAGGGGACAAACCGGCACGTACGACCAATACTGTCTTTTTCTATTTAATTTTAACCTTATTTCACATTTTCTTTTTATATATTAAACAAATCTATATTATAATAAAACCGTAGAATTAAATTATCTGTATAGTTTATAATAATATAATAATATAAACATTTTTATGTATTGATTAATTTAGAGAGTACTGTACATCAACATATATACAACTTAATATGAGATTTAAGAAAATTATAAGCTAAATGTACTCCTAAGAATCTACATTCTTGATATGGTTAATATGACCCCTCAAGATGGAGGTCTTTTAGCACTCCAATCTTGGAACAAGCAAGCTGAAATTGTGTCCTTGGAAGAGGCTTCGTTAGAGTGTCCGCTAGCTGATCTTTCGTAGACAAATGTGATACACGTAGACTGCCTAGTTGTATTTGATTGCGAACGAAGTGGTAGTCTAGTGCAATATGCTTCATCCTAGAGTGAAAAACTGGATTTGCACAGAGATATGTTGCACCGATATTGTCACAGTAGATGACTGGAGCCTTGGGAAGATTAATGCGAAGTTCGGTAAGTAGAGAACATAACCACCGTACCTCAGCGGCTGTGTTTGCAACAGCTGATATTCGGCTTCAGTTGACGATCTAGCCACTCTTTTATGCTTTTGTGATGACCATGAAAACATGATTCTTACCAAGATAGATCAAATAACCATTTGTGGAAACATAGTCATCAACATCACCTGCCCAATCCACATCTGAATATGCATGAAGATTAAGAGGTGTATTTTTATCATGGTGAATACCGTGTGAGACTGTTCCTGCCAAATACAGTAAGATGCGTTTTGCTGCTGTCCAATGTTGTTGTGTAGGTTTATGCATGAATTGAGATAGGCGATTGACAGAATAAGACAAGTCTGGCCTGGTAAACGATAAATATTTGAAGGATCCAACTAGTGATCTGTATTGAGAGGCATCGGCTAGAGGAGAACCACCGTTGAGGAGAAGCTTTATGGAAGATCGTAAAGGTGTTGCAACTGGTTTAGCATCTAGCATGTTATGACGAGCTAGGAGATCAAGAATGTACTTACGTTGCATCAAATGTAATCCAGTTGTGGTTTGAGTAGCTTCAACACCCAGAAAATAGTGAAGATTCGATGGGTCTTTGATGGAGAAACGATGGGCAAAATCGTTGAGAACTTGAGAGACTTGGACTGAATCACTTCCTGTGACTATAATATCGTCTACATATACCAAGACATAGGTAATTGAAGTACCAGCTTAATGTATGAAGAGAGATGTGTCTGACAATGATGGTGTGAAGCCGAGTTAAAGAAGATGATTTTTGAGGGACATGTACCACACACGTGGAGCTTGTTTAAGGCTGTAGATGGGTTTCCGTAAACAAAATACAAATATCGGATTGTCTTGGTCGACAAAACCAGGTGGCTAGGACATGTGTACTTCTTCTGTGAGATCACTCTGCAGAAAAGCATTGTTGATATCTAGTTGCTTGATGACCCATGACTTGGCGGTGGCAATTGTGAGAACCAATCGGATTGTTGTTGTTTTGATAACCAGACTGAAAGTTTCAACATTGTCTAGTCCATATTGTTGTGTCTAGCCTTTGGCAACGAGACAAGCTTTGTGTCGATCAATGGTTCCATCTGGATTATATTTAATTGTGAATATCCATCGACATCCCACCAAATTCTGATGTGCTTCAGCTGGAACCAAGTCCCATGTGTGATTCAAGATTTGTGCATCAAATTTTGCAGAAGCAGCTTTTCCCCAATTTGCATCTTTCAAGGCTTAATGAATCGTTGTTGGTGCTATATTCGCCTTTTCACCTGTGACAGAAAGAGCAAACTTTGGATTTAGTTTACGAATATTATTCTTGGATCGAGTGGTCATTTTATGAAGATTTTGGTTTTGTCACTCGCCAGGGTGTGGTGGTGGGATATTTGTGGGGATATTGGGCTCATTCAGAGGGGTTGTTGAACTCGCCTGGTTGTGAGTGGGGTTTATGTTTGGTAGTTATGGCTGAGTTGTGGGTTGCAACTCATTTTGAGTGAGAGCAGTGGGCTCATGGAGGTGTGGGTTTGACTGAACTATGGGTGTCGGCTCATTTTGATTTGGAGCAGTAGGCTCAGAGGAAGTGGGAAAAGAGAATGTGTTATTGAGAGAGTTAGAAGGTGATACCTGAGGGATGTCTATGGCGGTCGTGAGGGAGTCATGGCGTGGAGGTGGGTGAAGTCCTCTGTCCGGGGGTCATTGTGTTAGCGGAAGCGGAAGAAGTATTGGTGTAAGAGGCAATGCATTGGCTTTATTTGTTTGTTCGTGTGGTGTCCGAATAGCGTGAGTAATATATCTAAAAGGGAAGACAGATTCGTCGAATTGCACATGGCGAGATGTGTATAAGCGACCAGTTTCTTGATGAAGGCAATAGTAAGCACTTTGAGTTGACGAATAGCCCATGAAGATGTAGCGTAAAGATCGTTCCTGGAGCTTATTCGTGGTGTATGGGTGTAACCATGGGAAACAGAGACATCTAAAAATGTGGAGCTTCTCATAGTGTGGTGGTTGTTGAAAAATCTTTTGATATGGTGATTGCATAGACAAGAGTGGTGTTGGTTGCCGATTGATGAGATAGAGTGATGTTGCCAGCGCATATGGCCAATATCCTCGTGGGACAGATGCTTGAGAGAGAAGTGTCAAGCCCATCTCAATGATATGTCGATGTTTGCACTAAGAGATACCATTGTGCTCCGGTGTGTCAGGTGGTGAGGTGAGGTGAGAGATACCGTTTGTCATCAGAAATTCTTTTAGAGCAAAATATTCGCCACCATTATCCGTCCGAGAATAATGTTCCAATTCATTGTTGAAGCCGATTTTCAATCAAGTTCTTGAACGCAATGAATGTACTTTTTACGTCAGATTTTCGCTTCAATGGGAACAGCTAAGTGTACCCTGTAAAGTGATCGATAAAAATAACATAGTATTTATAATTATCGATGAAGTGGATTGATGAAGTCCATAAATTAGTGTAGATGTATTCTAACGGACGAGTTGAGTCAATAGAAGAGTGAGTAAATGGCAACTTGTGACTTTTATTAAACAAACATTCGGAGCAACATAGTTGTTCATGTTTTGAGTCTGAAACAGGAATCGAAAAACTGGAAATAACATTCTTGAGTATAGATTCGGATGGATGACCAAGTCTTGAGTTCCATGATTGAAAACTTGTTCTCGGACCAGAGGCGGATAAAAACACCATCGCGTGATTGTTGTCAATTGGCCACTCATAAAGCTAGTTCTTAGTTTTACCTTGGAACAACCGGACCCCCGAGCTGAGATCCTTCACCTGAAAGGTTGTGGGATAGAATTCAACAGACACACGGTTATTGTTACACAACTTGTATACAGAAATTAGATTTTTCTGGATCTTAGGAACACACAACACATCATCAGCAGTAATGAGCGATTTTGAGAGGGAAGAGTTGTGGAACCCGTATCTGTGATGGCTAAGTTATTGCCATCTGCAAGAAAAACATCATCGCCACCTTCATATAGTTGATGGAGAGAGAGGTTATTGAGGTTGGAAGTGATGTGGTGTGTTGTACTAGAATCGAGAAGCCAATTGTTGGGTGCATATTGTGTGTTGGAGACATGATTTGCTCGAGGCTGCCAGGGACGAGGATTGGATGAAGTTTGCGAATTGGCAGCTTGAAGAGACTGAAGTTCAGGACATCGTCTGGCTGAATGGCCTTGAACGTTGCAATACTGACACTTCCTAAGATATGGTCGTGGAGCTCGTGAATCAGGTCCATGTCTGTAGTGTCGTTGTTGTTGCCATTGTTGAAGCTGTTGTTGTTGTTGCCATTGTTGAGGCTATTGGTGCTGCTGCCAGTTGGAATCTGTGTTGACAGGGCGTGTTTTGTTGTTGTATGAGCGATTTCCAGAACTGTTATGATTCTGATAGCCATGATTTTGAACATTATAGACAGAGACTGGGAAATTTGTGTTTGTGGAAGCAGTGGTTGCAAGTAGCTTTGCTTCATGATTGAGTAAGCGCTCATGTATCTCAGGGAGAGATGGTGTGGTATCCTTGGCTTCAATTTGATCCACAATGTTCTTCTATTCCTCAGGAAGACCATCGAGAATAAATTCCACAGCATCCTCGTGGTCGTATAATTTCCCTAGAATTGCCAATTGATCCAAACGAGTTTTGATACCCTGCATAAACTCATCTATAGATCGAGTACCTTTGGTGTAGTTTTTCAACTGTGTTTTGAGTTTTTTTATATGACCTCGGCTAGGTGTAGCATAGGTGGATGCTAGTGTAGACCATATGTCTGCAGCGGAGAGAGTGTTGGAGACAATTGGTTGCAGAGGGACAGAAATTGTTCCTAGAAGTGCACTGTAAATAAGATTATCATGTCTGATCCACTTGAGATGAGCAGGATTTGGCGTGTGTTGCTCACCGGCAACGATGGTGGCTGGTGGTTGGGGAAGAGAGCCATCGAGATGGCCACTGAGTCCATAACCATGAAGGAAGGACCTGACTTGGAGAGTAGTTGCTACCTGTGAGCTTTGATACATGGGACATGTTGATACTGATAACAGATTCTGTTTGCAGGGGTATGGAGTCGACGTTTGTGACAGAGGTTGGAGGTGGGGTGGTGGCCATGGAGATCAAAGATTGACAAAGAAATTTAAAAAATGAAAGAAAAATTAGGTCTTATTGGAGCGTTATGCTCTGATACCATGAAAACGTTTTTATGTATTGATTAATTTAGAGAGTACATCGACATATATACAACTTAATGTGAGAGATTTAAGGAAATTATAAGCTAAATGTACTCCTAAGAATCTGCATTCTTGATATGGTTAATAAATAGAGATTTAAAATCATTGATTGATCGATTTGTATTAGATAATTAATTTGTCTGAATAAAATTTGTTTAGATAATTTGTCACATGATTCGGTTATATCCATGTCTTTTTGTAGCAATAAATTTTTATTTATTTAATTGGTCATATTTGATTTGAACAATGATTGGTCGTATTTGAATTTGAACCATAATTTGATTGATTGTATTTTTGTACCATAATTTGACTATGTTTTTTCTAAGTTGACAAAATAAGTTTGTTAAGATTATGATAAAATCCTTAATTAAACAGATTTCGTTTGTTAAATTATGATAAGAACATTAATTCAATGATTAACCAAATCTCTATTATAATAAAACTGTAGCAATAAGATTTTCTGTATCTTTGTAATAATCTAATAGAGATTTTAAATCCCTTGATTTGTTTTGATTGGTCGATTTGTTTCAACTAATTACTTTGTTTTTTTGTTTATATAAGAATATTTAAAAAACTAATTATTTGTTTTAATTCGATTTTAATAAAAACATATAATTAAAATGAAAAATTTAATCAATTAAGATTTGATTTTTGTTAGTTTAAAAAGTAGTCTCTAACAAATTAGATTTCAATTTTGTTTGTTAAAAAAGGAAACTTTTACCAATTAAGATTTAGTTTTTGTTGGTTTAAAAAGGAATCTCTAACCAATCAAGATTTGATTCTCGTTGGTTTGATGTATGTTACTAATAATTTACTTATTTGAATATTTTTATAATGATTAAAATATTTTCAAATCTTTGTACATACCAAAATCATAACGTTAACAGATTCATTCATTTTATAATAATAAAAACAATTTTTATCTCTTGATTAGATTTGATAATATTCTTTAACTGATTATTATTATCTCTTGATAAGATTCTCTTAATAAGATTTGATAAGATTCTTTAACTGATTATTTACGTAATATTAGTTCGTTGATGATATATATATATATATATATATTTAATAACAAAAATTCTTAAATTCTGAATATTAGACTATTCAGTTTATCAATTTTTAATTATTGGACAACTCAATCTTTTGACACTAATATAAAACAAAAAGTAAGCCATCTGAAATTTATTGTCTCCTATAACTTAGATTTATCTGTTCCTATTAAGAGCAAAATTATTGTTTTAACATAAAAACCTATATTCTGGTCATTTATATTAGATATGGGTATAATTTCAATTTTAATACAGTATATTTTATGTTTGAAAATCATATAATTTTCATTTCATCTTTTTCGAATATATTCATTTATATTTTAAATTATAGGACAATTTTTTGTATTTAATTTAATATAAAATATTTTATAATACATATAAAATAAGAAATACTAATTTATATACGAATTCCTTACTTCTATATCCTCACATAATAATATAATATGTATTTATATATATTTTAAGTGTTAATACAAATAGATATATTATATAGATAATATGCAATAATGATAAAAATATGTAATTTTAGATTTAATAAATAAAAAATTGTTAATAAGATGAAATAAAAAAACATTAAAAACTAAATGTTTAAAGGTATATATTTAAAATATATTAAACTTTTTAAAAATATATTTAAAGATTAAAAATTAGAATAATTTTTAAAACAAGTTTATATTACCAAATGAACAATTACTTATGTTTACCTGGATAATTGCATGTCTACAAATCTAAATGAACATGAAACTAAAAGTCTAAATGAATACGAGTCAAGAAGTTTAATTAAATATAAGTCTAAGAAAAAATGGAATATGTGTCTAAAAACTTAAATGACACGAGTTAAAAAATTTTATATACGAAAATTGTAATACATCAAAACCTCAATCAACAAAGATCAAAAAATATATTTTGTGTACAACACTAATCATCACTATAAATTATAGATTTACTTTTAGTATATATATAATTGCCCTTTCACTTTTTAATTACGTGGTTGATTAATAAAACCCACCATTGTATGTATATACGGTCCAAAAAAGTGATTTGCACCACATCTATATCCGAGTGAAAACAATGATCAATAATTTGAGTTCTTAAGTTATTTTGGTTATAAGTTATTAAAACTTCACAGAAAAGAGAAAAAATTATAATGTAAAGGTTATGCCCCATGCGTACGGAACAGACAACATTAACAAACTTTCTCCACAATTCTCTCTATTCCTCGTGGAGCTTCAATCAGTCACCTTTGATCATTAACTAAGTCGTATTTCTATTTTCTTATACGTTTCTTTATCTATTATATATTGTACTTTACACTATATTATATATAATATACACACATATAATGACATATTTGCAATTGCCAAAACTAATCCTCGAAACAAAATCCTACAGTTATATTAGATGCAAAGCAACCATCTTAAAAATTATTATCTTTGTTTGCCAATGGGTATCAAATTGTTAGCTTGTCAACCACAGAAATTGAAGTTTTTTTTTTGGTTAAAATAGAAATTTATAAGTTCCGTTATTTATATTATAATTGGTTACATGTTAATATGTAGAATCAACAACGGAGTTTTTATTTATCAACCCAAAATGTTGATTTGTTGTTGCTCGATTCATCATTATCGATATAAATGTTCCGACCTTACCAAACATAATATTCAATGCTTGTTTTGTTCTGCCACAGAAATTGGTTGCAGAACTGCAAAACCTCAATTTATATATATACACAGGATACTGCATAACCTCTGTTCGTTAGTAACAGTATTTTATAAACTATAAAATTTTCTAATTGGTTGAACGTAAATAAACATATAAACGGTAGCAAAAATTAAAAGAGGAGAATATATTTTCAATACGAAGATAAGTATCACGTGGCCAACTTTATGTGTTAAAAAAGAGCCAATAAGTTAACGCCACGTTATCGAACAGAACATGTAGGACCCAATTGCATTTTAAGCAAATACATCAGGGAACACCTCCGTCCAATTATTATTTATTTTAATTGAATTTCTAACCTTACTGTTTATTAATCATCAAAGTCCTGCAACCGCGTTCCAATTTTTATATCAAGAAAAAAAGCAGAATTATTCATCATAGAAAAGATTCACACGAAGCCTGTTCGATAAAAAAAATTATATATATATATATATATATATTCATTCGAATTTTTATCAATTTGAGCTTCTCTAAAATATTAATATTCTAATGCAAAAGAAAAATCTTGTAGCGATATGGATATCTAATAGTAGTATTACTTTTTTTTTTTTTATCAACAACTAGATAAGACATAGTACGATGCACGAGTTTTTTTGCGCTTAAAAGTTTGTTTTCAAGTTTTAGTCTTTTATTGTATCACTAGTTTTTGAATCATAAAGCAAACACTCTTGTTCGATATATAAGAAAAACATCTCGTGATCATGAATTTGTAAATTATTACATGAAAAAAAATGTTGTTTAAACACCAAACTTACTAAAAGGGTCAAATTGAATCCTGAACTTTGGAAATAATTCATTAAACATCGAAGTTTTCATTGACCTTTTTTTAAACCTCCAACTTAAAGTTGATCCAGCCAATTAAACCCTATGTTAATTTTATTAACAGAACAATTTAACCTTGTTAATACCCGTTAATTCCTATGGTTAAACTAAACGATGCGTTTCAATTATGTTTTGTCAAATAGAAACTCTCAGATATGAACCCTAAATCGAAAAAGAACGAAACAAGAGTTGATCAAACTAATTAAATCCGACGTTAACTTATTAATCAACAGAATTGTTCCACATGTCTGATGTGCAAGAGAGGCATCTCGTGATCATGAATTTGTAAATTCTTACATGTGGTTAAGAAAAAAAAGAATAACATTTTTAAAAACATATATAAAAATTATAACTTAAACTAATATTTACATTTCAAGTTATGATTTATTTGCATTAATATAGGGAAATACATTATTTAATTATATTTCTAGAAAAATTTAATATTATTTTATTTTATACTCGGTATAAGATTAATATTTATGATTATTTATATCTATATAATTATAACTGGAGATAATTATTTACAATCGCTTTTATGTTAGAATTGTGAAAAAGATAAATAATTCATGGTATATAAAAATATTAAAGAAAATATGTTTTTAAATATATAAAATACTGAAAAATTTAAGATCGTTATATTTGACACGTCAAAAAATTATGTTAATGAGTAACTATGAGTTCCAACTTTATATAATAAGATATGAGATAAATATTTGTGATTATTTTCTATTTTACAATAATAAATAAAGATAATAATTTACAATCCTTTTTATTTTAGGATAAATAAATATTTTGCAATAAATATTTAAGAGAAAATATTTTTTTGTAAAACTTACTTTAAAATTGATGATTATTAGATTTAACACGTGAACGAATCGTGTCAGTGAGTAACTTTGAAATCTAATTTCATATAATAAAATTTGAATTTATAATCTTTTAATAAAATATAGATACATAATAGCTTTTCATCGTTGGATTTGACATATGGAGCAATCTCGTTGGTTTGTAACTTTTGAAACCCAACTTTAGTAAAATATAAATACATGGTAATTTTTTATCGTTAGATTTGATACGTGGAACAATCCTGTTGATTTGTAATTGAAACCCAACTTTATATAGGTTTAGTTTATTTTGAAACTCAATTTTATATAATAGGATTAAACTTAGATTTTATCATTTGATTTGATATGTGAAACAATTCCGTTGATTAATAAGTTTTGAAACTCAACTTTATATTATAGGATGATACAATCTCATGCTAATAACAGTAAAATAAAATTATAATACATTAAATTTAAAGTATTTACCTTTTTTGTTTGTCACGATTGCGTTGGATATAAACGAAAGATAAAAAAATAAATTGGAGAAAGCTTGAAAAGTTGAAAAGTATTAAAAAAATTGTCTATGTGTTTATGTATATATAGTAATTAATATTCACAATTCCCTTTTGAATTAGGATTATGTATAAAAATTTCCCTTTTCGATTAGAATTATGTATACAAATAGATATTTAAGAGATATTTAGATAACTTCGTAAGTTAGGATTATGATTAGAGATATATATCTTATTGGATTAGAATTTTTTATAGATAGATATTATTCAAAATATCATATATATATATGTTTTTTTTCATAAATAATTTTTAATATGATATTTTTCTTTATATAATAAGATTAGTAATGAAATTTAATTTTTGTTAGACTTAATTTTTTAACAATTATTATATTAAAATTTCTTTATAGATAGGTATTATTCAAAATATCGTTTATATACATATATACATATATATATTCGATTTTTATAAATAATTTTTAATATAATTTTCTGAATGAAAATTACTTTTAAAAAAGTAATTTTTAATAAATAATATTATCGATTTCCTTTTAGATTAAGATTTATTTTTAGGTTAGGAATTCTTTTTTGATTATGATAAGCTAATTATTGAAAAATTATTTAAAATCTATTTTATTTATTTTGTAAAAAATAAATAAATAAAGGATAATTTCTGTTGAATTTTGACACGTGGAATCATTATGTTAATGAGTAACTTTGAAACCTTAATTTATATAATAAGAGTAACTTTTGAAACCGAACTTTATATAATAGGTTTTCTTTATTTTGAAACCTAATTTTACATAATAGGATTATAATTAGATTTCATCGTTTGATTTGACATGTAGAACAATTCCGTTGATTAATAAGTTTTGAAACTCAACTTTCTATTATAGGATGATAAGAACTCATGCAAATAAAAGTAAAATAACATTATAATACAGTAAATTAAAGTATTTACCTTTTTTGTTTGTCATGATTGCGTTGGATGTAAATGAAAGAGAAAAAAGTTAAATTGGAGAAAGCTTGAAAAGTTGGAGAGTATTAAAAAATCATCTATGTATTTATGTATATATAGCAATTGATATTCACAATTCTCCTTTGAATAGGTTTAT
Organism: Lepidium africanum; assembly: GCA_900406405.1. Taxonomy (NCBI): domain Eukaryota; kingdom Viridiplantae; phylum Streptophyta; class Magnoliopsida; order Brassicales; family Brassicaceae; genus Lepidium; species Lepidium africanum. Next base: position 14,298 of record OVAX01000230.1, on the reverse strand, counting down.
GTATACAAATTCTATACATAAATATTTACGAGATATTTAGATAACTTCGTAAGTTAGGATTATGATTAGAGATATATATCTTATTGGATTAAGATTTTTTATAGATATATATTATTCAAAATATTATATATATATATATATAATTTTTTTCATAAATAATTTTTAATATGACATTTTTCTTTATATAATAAGATTAGTAATGAAATTTAGTTTTTGTTAGAATTAATTTTTTAACAATTATTAGATTACGATTTCTTTACAGATAGATATTATTCAAAATATCGTATATATACATATACATATATATATATATATATTCAATTTTTATAAATAATTTTTAATATAATTTTCTTAATTAAAATTACTTTTAAAAAATTAATTTTTAGTAAATAATATTATCGATTTCTTTTTAAATTAAGATTTATTTTTAGGTTAGAAATTCTTTTTAGATTATGATAAACTAATTATTGAAAATTTATTTAAAATCTATTTTATTTATTTTTAAAAAATATAAATAAATACAGAATAATTTCTAATCGTTGAATTTTGACACATGAAATCATCATGTTATTGAGTAACTTTGAAACCTTACTTTATATAATAAGATTGGATCAACAAGACTTGATTTATAGACTAAAATATACCCCTAAAATCTTTTTTTAAAACTATCATAATGCAGCGGATATGAATCGACCTATGTACCAAATTATTAACTAGATTATCCTAATCACTAGATTGAGAACAACACGACAATAATAGTATTAGTTTTGATGAGTTTCTAACATTTGTTTTATTAAGCACAAGAAATAATTAGATAGCTAACTCATTTTGTCGTTACTCTCTAATTTGGTACATCCCCCGAGCAATTACATCTCAATACTCATCTATTATTATTATTTTTTTATTACTAATATCACTAAACCCTAATGATGTGGATTTTTCTCGACCCAACCTGCCTTATTAGCCTATCACACACAAACTGACAAACCATAAATTTACAAATCAATCCAACCCTAATCCTAAACAATATACATATTGGGTTTTGCTTTTTCAAGCAAAGCAATGACAATACTGTTAATCTTCCTGTTTCTTTTTTGTTTTTCTCCTATCAAAACAGATTTAAGTTCTTAGGCTTTGTCTTAATCACCCTGTATAAATATTCTAGGCGTAAATTTTAAAGCAGTCAAATCATGACTCCAGGATTACTGATAAAGAAACCACCTTTTGTCACCAATTATGTAACACTCAGATAGCATTATCCAATGTAAGGAGAGAAAGATGAGTAATAATGGAGAAGTTTTTCAGGGTCACAGTAACCTACCTAGTTAAAGTTTTTGTGGGTAGGAAGTAGAATTGCATGGTTTGTTGCATAAATCCTGAGCCCGTGGCTCAATGGCTAAAACCCACATTGACCTCCCAAGAGCCGTCTGATATGTATCACACCTAAAGCCAAAAATTAAAATGATACATATGATTCAACTCTCAGGTTAATTATAATCTGGAGTCTGGACAGAGAATTTGCAGATTCAGTGGTTGATACACAAGATCTAAAAGCTGATGTATACATTATTGTGCATCAAGATCTTTAAGTTTGACATGGGAATATTTTTATAGAAACGAAGATAATTATATGGTAATGATTATAAAACACATGACAAGCAAATCTAAAGATGAGATCCTGAGCATGAATGAGAACAAACTGAATTGTACTTTATTAAGTAGTTTATTTTGCTTCCCTGTTGTCAAAGATTGTATTAGATACTGGAATTTTTGCATAGATATGGGATGAAAAAAAAATTGAAAAAAAAAAAACAATTATGAAGTCAATCATGTTAAACTGGAAACATTTTTCAAGTTACAGGCATCAATATGTTATTATTATCATTATTAGTTTATTATCAAATCTCATGGAGAGGAAGAGTCCACAAGATAATCTCCTAAAATGAAGCTGGAAACTTGCTCAGACTTGTGTTTTAATGCCATATGAGACGCAATAAACTAGGAGGTAAGAGGAACCTTCATATCACATTTATCAATCTTTTTATTTCTTCAAAGAAAAAAAGCTGCCCACCCTTTCACACGGATAATGAATTATATAAGGTTTCTATTTATGAACATATTTTAAGTTTTTTTTTTTTTTTAATAATGCTTAAAACTTTTCATTCTGCAACTACTTTTTGAGAAGATGATTTTAATATTATCTTATAAGAGTAATGTCTAGAGACTTGCCTTGCCTATATAAAGCTCTCATCATAGTAGTTGACGACGATAGGCCAGCACTCAACTTCTTCTTTTTGTCTCTTTCCTCTGCACGTTTTCAGTTTCTGTCCAAGGAACAGAAACAAAAAGTCAAGAGCTGAAAATAAGAGAGTTTTCATTTGTAGTTCCCTCAAAATATATTCATATTTGTCTTACTGTCATGTGGGCATTGTTCATTTGGGTTTCTCTCATTGTCATAAGTATCACACATTGGGTTTATACTTGGAGGAACCCTAAATGCAGAGGGAAGCTTCCACCTGGTTCAATGGGTCTTCCGCTGCTCGGTGAGACTATCCAATTCTTCAAGACAAACACAACTTCAGAAATCCCTCCCTTTATCAAAGAAAGGGTTAAGAAGTGAGTGTCCCTCTTGTCTCATTCAAAGCAGTGTGATTAATGCTTTTGTGTGTACAAAAAGGTTCAAACGTGTGCTAATAATATGTGCAGGTATGGCCCAATTTTTAAGACCAATATCGTGGGGAGACCGGTTATTGTATCAACAGATGCTGATTTGAGTTATTTTGTGTTTCAACAAGAAGGTCGTTGTTTCCAGAGTTGGTATCCAGATACTTTTACCAACATCTTTGGGCAAAATAATGTGGGTTCACTGCATGGGTTCATGTACAAGTACCTTAAAAGCATGGTTTTGACTCTCTTCGGCTATGATGGTCTCAAGAAGATGCTTCCTCAAGTTGAAATGACTGCAAATAAGAGATTAGAGCTTTGGTCAAGTCAGGATTCAGTAGAACTCAAAGATGCAACCGCAAGCGTGAGTTTCAAAAAGAGTTTTGTATTGTCCAATATATATATTAACCCTGTCATGCTTTATAACTTGTTGGTACCACACATTTTATCAGATGATTTTTGATCTCACCGCAAAGAAGTTGATCAGCCATGATCCAGACAAATCATCAGAGAATCTAAGGGCAAACTTTGTTGCTTTTATCCAAGGATTGATCTCCTTCCCTTTTGACATCCCTGGTACAGCATATCACAAATGTCTACAGGTAAATCGTCATTTATACACCAACAGTCATTCTTCAAGCATCTCAATACTAGTACTAATGATTGAAATTGTCTTGCAGGGTAGGGAAAAGGCCATGAAATTGCTAAGGACTATGCTTCAGGAGAGGCGCAAGAATCCGCGAAAGAACCCAAATGATTTCTTTGATTACGTTATTATAGAGATTCAGAAAGAAGGGACAATTCTGACAGAAGAGATTGCACTGGATTTGATGTTTGTCTTACTCTTTGCTAGCTTTGAAACAACTTCCCTCGCCCTAACTTTAGCCATCAAGTTTCTCTCAGATGACCCTGCAGTCTTAAAGCGTTTAACGGTCAGTGGGATATAATACCATACACATTTGACAAGTGACAACTTTCTGGCTATTAACAAGAAGCTAAACTGTGTTCATCTTCATCAGGAAGAACACGAGACAATTCTGAGAAACCGGGAAGATGCAGACACCGGACTTACATGGGAAGAATACAAGTCAATGACTTACACATTCCAGGTTGCTTAAGAGTTTTATGTAAGCAAGATAATTTCCAAGTTTCGATATAAAATCCAGCTAACTAAGTCTTATAATTGTGTGAGCAGTTCATAAACGAAACAGCGAGACTAGCAAACATAGTTCCTGCGATCTTCAGAAAGGCTTTGAGAGATATAAAATTTAAAGGTATAATTAAATATAAATGCATGATCAAAAATGATACCTTTTCATTTCATATATTAAATTAATAAAGACTTTGTCAATGTTGCAGATTATACCATTCCAGCCGGCTGGGCGGTAATGGTCTGTCCTCCAGCTGTACATTTGAATCCAGACAAGTATGAAGATCCTTTAGTCTTCAATCCATCAAGATGGGAGGTGAGGTCAAATCTTTTAAAGTAACTTCTACTCCAAGTAAAATGATGATAGTTTTTATAATTAAACTAATCAAACAATGATACAGGGATCAAAAACTACCAATGCATCAAAGCACTTCATGGCTTTTGGTGGCGGTATGAGGTTCTGTGTTGGAACTGACTTCACCAAACTCCAGATGGCTGCGTTTCTTCACTGCTTGGTAACAAAATACAGGTTTGGAAAAAGCACATCATGTTACACTCTCTTAAACTCATTCTTTTTATATAACAAAGTAGTTTAAGATCAACTAAGGCTGATTGATTATATATCAGGTGGGAGGAGATTAAAGGAGGAAATATACTGCGAACTCCCGGATTACAGTTTCCAAATGGTTATCATGTCAGACTCCATAAGAAAGAGACTAGGGAATTAGTAGGATAATATTACATTATACATTTTCCGAGACATGCAACAGTCATCTTGTAACACCCTAAGTTAAAGATGTGTCTTAGGTTTAAGATATAAGAATTAGCTACAAAGGTGAATACAAAAAATTTTGTTAGTAGCTTCTGTGTCTGGTCAGCAAACTGTGTTGTGTATAGTAATATTATTGATCACAAGCATGTGAAAGAGAAAACAAGTGAATGTACCTAAAAAAAAAATCCAGAAGAAATTTCTCGGACATTGCTGATCAAAATCTTACATCTGTGAATTCAGTAGAGTTCTTTCTCTGTATCTGCTTACTATTAAGTATTAACTAAATCATCCTTTTCATACTTCTCCTATCTCTACAAAAAAACTTGCAAATTTCTCATTAAGCCTAATTCAGCCTGCAGAAATCGAAGGGTACTTCTGATTTCGCGGATGATTGCCACACAAAACAAAATTCTAGAAATTTCCTCTATCGATCGTTAACGACACTGTGGTTTTAAGATAGAAGAGATGCTGAATTTTAGAAACGAAAATTGAAAAGGAAACGACTTACATAATCAGTGAATTCAAATGCTGAATGCAACGACGGCGATTGCCGATGATCGTCGCCCACCAACTACCTTTGGGCTTCTCGTGCGGCAGAATTTCTGCTGACATGTCGGCTATTTCCTCCTAACTAAACCTTTTCTGTATATTATTATGACGTCATCAGTCTAACATTAAAAATCTATAACATTAAGTATGTGTTTTTAGTCGGAAAAAAAAAAATTAAGTATGTGTTCAAGCCCAATAGACAACGGCCCAACATCTCTCGACTCAAAGTCAAATCACATTATTTGAGGTTTACTAGCTTATGTCCTTTTCCAAATGATCGATCTAAAGGTAAATCCGCACATAAATCATATCCACTCAATAGCCGAAAAAACAAATCGAATTCAATTAATCTTCAATTAGAATAGATAAAACAAGAAGAAAATATCATGTGTTAGAAAAAGAGTATTAACCAAAAAAAACATGAAGTTGATTTTTCACTTATCTTTTTGTTTGTTTTACAGTGAGTAATAATGCTTAAAAATCAACAAGACCACTTGGAAGTAGGGAAACAGTCAAGTCGATGGCACCATTTGCAATGTTTGTTCCCATTCTCTCCTTTGAACAACATCACCGTTCCAACTGTTAAACCGGCCACCACAAAAAGCCCGGCAATAAAGAACAAGACGTACTGGCACGGGTTATACTTTGATCTTGCCCGGACACCGTACTGAGAAGAGTTGTGGAACTCTTCCCACCCGAACTGAGGCCGAATCAGAAGTACAAACCCAAGGAAAAACCCGGTCAATAACCCACCAATGTGAGCAAAGTTGTCAACCCAAGGAAGCAAGCCTATTGCCAAATCAATTACGATGATGAACAAGATCGTGAAAATAGCGGCCAGCTGAACAAAATTCAGAAACAATGTTACATTCCGGTTAATGCTTGTTGTTTGAGAAAGAACAGGTCCTACAACGTACCTTGTTGGCGTAGATAGTCCAGTTGATGAGAAGGTCGGAAAACATTGCTCCAATAAGTCCCATGAGCGCCCCCGAGGCACCAACAGAGATGCTGTTTTCAAGGAAGAGGGCCGCGAGAACGCTTCCGCCATATCCCGATATCAAGTAGATGAGTCCCACTTTGACTGCAATAATATTTTTTACAATACATTTTGAATACATGAATAAAAACAGGAGGATGAAAAGAGGTAAGAGTAATAGGCTTACTGAAGCCAAACTGCTGCTCAAGGCGGATACCGAAGACGATCACATTAAACATATTAGTAAGAAGGTGAAAGATACCGGCATGGAGCCACATCGAAGTGACGAGCCTCCATTGTTCATTGCCTTTCACGACTTTTCTCCAATCTGAAGCCCCCATTTTGTCCAATCTGAAACCGTCGTGTGTTCAAAACATCACTGATCAGATATAGCATAGCATCACAACAATTAAATTGTCACAAAACCCATTCTCACTGAAAATCATTATCTTTGGATTGGATTCACAGGTTGTTTGACTTATACCATGTTGCTTAAACAACAGAAGTCAAAAGGCAATCATGGTATGAACAGAATAATCAAAGCAATGAGGTTTAAATCAGCAGAACCTTAGTGGGGCAATCGATCAAACCCGCTCTATAATTTTGGAAGAAAAAATGGATAATTTTAACATTACTCACAGAAACCTGAACCTAATCTGTGAATGATCAGACTGATCAAAGCTCACCAAAATTTGGATTTTGAACTATTCAGAAACTTACGTTGAAGAAGATGGGCCCAAGAGAGGATTCTCTCTGAGTGGCTGAAACGAGAATCTGCGGAGAAATCTTGCCACGCAATCTCCGTTGGCTCCCGCGATCGTTTTGGGGCAGTCGTTAAAGTACATAACAACAATGAAGACGGCGACATTAGCCACGACGATCGTCGGACTCAACCACGCCGTCCACTGGGGCTCTCCTCTGTTCTTCCCACTTCTCCCCATATCTCTACTCGACATTTTCTCTCCTCTCGTGGTATTATGAACACAGTTGTATTTTCTATAAATAGAAAATACAGAGGTTGAGTTATCGGATCGAAGATGATGAATAGATTGAGACAGGACAATTATGTAACAGAGGATCTATTATCAGAGATTCAGGTAGACAGTTTGTTTTATTAACCTTCAATTCTCTTCCAGGTTTATTATTTTCTCGATTTGGAGAGATTAAGCGTTCAATCTATCTTTCTAACGAGAAGACAAAAATCTATATCTCGTGTATCTCTGCAAAGTTATTACCTTTGGGTGCAACAAAGTGAGGAGCTTAGACGGTAATGGCAGCTCCTTCAAGATATTTTCCTTTAACTTTCTGACAAAAATCTCATACCTGAGATAAAATAATTTTAGACGTGAAATCAATTATTAGTACATGACGATTTTGTTATTTGTAATTTGAGGAGACTAATATATTAATAAGTTGATGTAAGAGAGAAAAGTCTAAGGGCAATGTCAGAAAGGCATATTAATAAATAGATTCTACATTTCATGTGCCTGCACTATCCAATTTCATTGACCTGACAAAAATAAACTGGATCCAGTCAAAAACTGATTTTGATGTTTACAGTTACAGGGTCAACAGGAAGGTTAACCAATCCGAATATCCGATAATAAATCCGGTTGTATTCCGTACAACGGTAGCATGTAACTCTCTCATCACAATGCTTTTCAGGTTTAAGTTGTATAGCTTGTCAAGAACACCTGATTATGAAACGTTCTTTCGAGAATTATTGATCAGTAACTCAAATCTAGAAAACTTGGTTAACCAACAAAATTCCTATATAGTTCTGAATGTAGAAAGCATGTCTTTAACTGTTAAAACATCGAAGAACCTTTACCATCTCTAGTTTAACCAGTAACTAACACTGCATAATTTACCTGCCTTGGTTGGCTGCTTTAGCTGTTTCACGAACAAAGGCTAGCTTAGACAAAAGACTGCATAGCTGGAGAGACTGTTCAACACCATTCCTGAGAAACTTCAGCACAAGACGAATTCAAGTCAGTATCCGTAATGTTGGTGATGGAAATTTTAAGCAGGTGGAAACAAAGATACTTTACTGACCTCTCTAGTTGCATATGCCCTTTTCATTAAAAGGGTCTTAAATCGTGATAGTGTCTGTTGGATCATAAATTTTGTTTGGGGACCATGACATTGAGAATCACATATTCTGATGTTAAGTGAGCAAGGGTAGTCACACACTGAGAAAGGAGGAGACTTCATTTGTTAGAAATGAGGTCCAGAATCAAACATTGTCTGACGTTTCTTGGTTGAAAAACTGAAACTTGAATTAAGTCTCGACAAACTGAAACTTAGACCATTTGTGATGGGATTTCTTATTTTATTGTAAAAGTTTCTCAATATTTTTGGAACTCACCCTCATAGTTTCTCAAATGAGAAACTTTCTCACATTTTTTGAGAAACTTTAATAATAAAATATTATTATTTCATATTTTATTTTTATTTTTTTGGTGAAAAACTATTGTGATAACCTCACACTGCTGATGGTTTTAGTATCTATCGTTCTCCTTATTATCAACAGTGGCGGACCTACTAAGGTTTTTGGGTGGTCACATGACACCTTTAATATGAATAAAATTGTTTTAATTCGTATATGTTCATAAAAAGTTTTTAGCAGATTTGGTATTTGCATGAGATTTTGACACCCTTGTCTATGGCTCAAATCTCTTATATGACACAATTTTACTATAATTTTCAACATATTTATGATATTTTCTTTTATTATTTTGAAAATTATGCTAATCTTTTTCTAAATAAACTATCTTATACTTTTTTGAAAATATCTTTGACCGAGGTAAAAAAAATTTCTGGGTCCACCACTAATTATCAATCGTTTTCCTTAAACTCTAGTGTGCTGAAGATGTCATGCTTGGTTAAAGGCAATGTTTTGAAAACAGACCGAACACCGACTCGACAATATTAATGGATAGTTGGTCGGACCGATTTAACCGGTCAAATCGAGTTTTCATATTTTATTCTATATATATATATATTTATTTAGTTTATTCTATATATATATATATAAAAGACATGATTCAAAATAATATGACAAGATGAATAATATGATATTCTGCAAAGATAATATAACACATTTGAAATTTTCAAATAATAAATAAGTAAGCAAATTTGATAAGAGGAATAATAAAAATACTCTACAAAAGTATTAAATTAATATTTCTTTTGAGAAAGAAAATATCAATTTATTTTATTTAATTATATTCGTTGTCTTTTAAATAATTTTTTTCGAGTTACTTAAATTTTTTGTTTTGACAACGTAATAAAAGATATAAAAAAATACATATTAGTAATACATTTATATAAATGATCTATTGATATTATTTGTAATTTATAAACATTAATTATGAATATCATCTCTATTAGTTATAAATTAGAATCGAAATATTTGGAAAATATAATAAAAACAGAATTTTATGGTGTAAATTTTTGTTTTAAGACTTCTAATTTTATATTTTTATGAAAAGAAGAAACATAATAGTAAAATTTTAAAAAGAAAAATGTAAATTGTTAATGAACCAGATTTTAATATTGACATGGGTCATCGGTTTTACGAGTTTAACTTAAATCCGAATTTTAATTCAACTCGGACCGGTTTTAATAGCGATTCACGGTCCAACCGGTCGGACCGACCGGTCCAATTCGGTTTTCAAAACACTGGTTAAAAGGAACCAAAATCAAAAGACGCTACAAATCAGAAAAGACCTGGCTAAGACAACAATGTAATATGCAGAAAAGAGGCCAAAGAGGCAAAGACTAGAGTAAAGCGACTAATTTTCTATCGGAAATTCAGGAATAGTGTCGTCAAAGGTGGCAATTTCATGAGGGCCTTGAGAACAAGCAAAGAAGATAGGAGAACAGAATTCATTAACGACAACGTCCCACTTAGCTTGATAAATAGTTAACTATCATCAGATGTACATTAATCTTTCTAGAGATCACAGTCACACACACTGATCTCAAAAATCTCGGTATCACTCTCATTGTTATGCTACAAAAAGCAGTCAGATCCTCGAAGTATACTTGATTACTTTGAAACAGTGTGATCAAGTCATAAAATTTAAAACTCTAATCAGAAATTTCTGTCAATTTCAGAAAGAAGTACAATTTCGACGAAAGAGCAGAACTCAGGGAGTTCGTCACCAACATGATTATCACTCGAAATGGGTTTAATATCAAGTTTATCCGTGAAAATTTGAACAGTGAAGAACAGTAATTCTAACCGATAATATAAAACTAGGCATGCTCCGTCTTCGAGAGTTACGAATTGAAGCCTCCCTGGTTGAAGATGAAAAATTGCAAGATGATCCTTTATGTGATTATTTTGCTTTCAAGGGACTTTTCAAAGATTGCAATATGAATTATTGCTGCGTTATATTTCCCTTAATTTTGTTCGTTGTTGACTGTTGACTTTGGGTCCACATGAACCTATTTAATGATTTTGAGAATTCAAATATTCAATATATATATATATATATATTTACCAATTTGTCAAAGCGAGTTTTTTCAGTTAATTTTCTCCTTAATCATCAGCATCATCCATTTGTTCATAATCATCATCTCTCTCTCCTCTCGTCGTCCTCTTTTCTGTGCACGCTCGAAACCCTAGCGAATCCAATTTCGTTTTCTGAGATCAAATTTTTACCTTTTTATGGCGTAACGCTATAGGAATTTCAACGATTTAGGTTTTTTTTTGTACAGGAAAACACGAGGGGGGAACAATGTCAACGGAGACTACCGTAAATTCCTCATTGATACCAGCATCATCATCATCATCCTCGTCATCATCGTCATCATCATTACCTCGCCTTCTTTCATCCGACGCAATCGATCCTGCACCGTTGCTATTGAACGGAGAGGATAATGAGGGAAGCAACGGAGGTCAAACGATCGGCGGAGAACGGAGATCTGTTAGGAGACAAGGGCTGAGAGAAGCGGCGAGGTTTCTAAGTCGTGCGAGTAGCGGGCGGGTGATGCGTGAGCCATCGATGCTGGTGAGGGAAGCCGCGGCGGAGCAGCTCGAGGAGAGGCAGAGCGATTGGGCTTACTCGAAGCCTGTGGTGGTGCTAGACATCGTGTGGAACCTGGCTTTCGTCTCCGTCGCTTTGGCTGTTCTGATTATGAGCCGAAATGAACATCCAATCATGCCGCTCAGAGTTTGGCTCTTGGGTTATGCCGTGCAGTGCGTGCTTCATATGGTTTGTGTGTGCGTTGAGTATCGGAGGAGGAACAGGAGGAGAATAAATAGGACTTCACCACGGTCACGTTCATCTTCTTCCTCTTCATCTTCTTCTATGGAGGAAGATGCTTTGGTTTCGAGGAGAAATTCAGATGAGCAGGACTTGTCGCTCGGGCAGTTGGATAGCGAAAGCAGCAGGTATGTGGCTACGACTTCTTCTCTTCTTAGATTAATTAGATTGTATTTTGATGTATATTTTGCCTCAAGCTTCTCTAGATTTCGAATTACGGATAAGTAGAGATACTGGCATGACTTTTGAGCTTTAATGTGGTAGCCTTTGAAAAACCTCAGGCTCTTTGCACGTAATTTATTTTTGAGCTGATGAAATAAAAGATTGGATGTGTTACTCGAGTTTTGTGGTTTGGTCGATTGAATTGCTTGCTTATTCTATTGTCTTCCCAAACTCGTAGTGTGGTTTCTTCTCTAAAGCTTTGATCTGCATCATTTACACAAAGTATCTATCTTTTCTGTTCCTTGACGCATTTTACCATTTCGTTGAGATTAAATACAACCTGTGAAAAAAAAAATGTGATGTTACTCATCAATTCTTTTCCATGTAACTACCGTCTTATTTCTGACAGGAATTAGATCGTTACTATAAATTCACTCCTTTTTTAGAACCTAACGTAGGAAAACCAAACACTGACTCAGCATGTCGGTATCTTTCGCTTTTACAGAGTCAAATAGGGTAATTAATACATTTTTGGGGTTGTTTTCTTATTTTACTTCATAAGCAGTATTGCAAAGCATCTGGAATCTGCCAACACAATGTTTTCTTTTATATGGTGGATCATTGGATTCTACTGGGTATCTGCTGGTGGCCAAGAGTTAGCACAAGAATCCCCGCGGATTTACTGGTTAGTTCTTTCCTCCATTTCTAATATTTATCAGTGTTAACCTATTCCACACTGAACGACTTGCTGATTTTTAGGTTGTCTATCGTCTTTCTTGGTTTCGATGTGTTCTTTGTTGTCTTCTGTGTTGCGTTGGCATGTGTTATTGGCATTGCCGTTTGCTGTTGCCTGCCATGCATCATTGCAGTTTTATACGCTGTTGCAGATCAGGTACTTCTCAATTCATACATAATCAATTTATCTTATAAGTCGCCACATCGTGTTTAGTTGTTATAACACAACACGATAAAACAAGCAGGAAGGGGCATCGAAAGAAGACATTGATCAGCTCACTAAATTTAAGTTTCGCAAAGTAGTTGATGCCAACAAACACACTGGTGGTGAAGCCCAAGAAAATGCCGACGGAGTAATGACTGAGTGTGGTACAGATTCACCCGTTGAACATCCTATTTTGCAAGAGGATGCGGTAAGTATACACTATTAACACAAGAGGAGGAACAAATTTGATTCATATTTCTTATAATTCTGCATTATAGGAATGTTGCATCTGTCTCTCTGCATATGAAGACGGATCAGAGCTTAGAGAACTTCCTTGTGGGCACCATTTCCACTGCTCATGCGTAGACAAATGGCTATACATAAACGCAACATGCCCACTCTGTAAATACAACATTCTCAAGAGTAGCAATTTGGATCAAGAGGAAGTCTAGAAGAAACTGTTTGCTTGCGTGTTCATGACCCACACAACATCAGGAGACTTGGGGTCAAAAGGTTAAAAAAACAAGACTGGTTTGTTTTTAGATATGATGCATTATTTGTGATATGATATTTATACAAAATTATTATACTTGTGTTTGTTTTTCTTTTTTCTTATATATTTTTTTGGTTTGGAAAGTAATCATGTCTGTACATCTGTATCGATCCTTTTACACTTAAAACCTGTGTTTTGTATTACTTCTTTCTCAGTCGACCTCGACATTGTTAGAGAATTTCATCATCATATATCTTCTCTTATGGGTTAGTGCAGATTTTGATCGCGGATCATAACTTTGTCCAAGGTCAACTCCAGTTCATTAATTCTAATACTTTCATCACTTCTCTGCTCAAACACACAATTTCGTCACTTCTTTGCTCAAACACGCACTCAACTGAAATTGAAGCAAAATAAACAGATTTCTGACCGAAATTTTACAACAAAAATCAATTTAGCATTTAATTCTAATTTTAAATGTAAAACTGTCAATTAAACAAAGTACAACAAACATCATAAAAGTTGTCTCACAACCTAAATATTCACTGAAACTAAATTAGATTTGAACTCATCACATGATGTCAAACTAGATTATGGACAATCCAACTGGATCACCTATTTTTTGTTTAGATCTTTAAAATATAACATATCATTAAAAATTTGAATAATATACAGTCCTCATACCTAAAATATTGTTATTTTTATCAATGTTTTTAAATCGTTAAATTAAACTAAGGAAGTTGCAAGTGGTCTTTAGCCTAGTGGCAGACGGTAAGTCCACTAAATGCAGACGCATTTGCACATCCAGGGATCAAATCCCGCTGCCTGCATTATGCTGGAACTTGACTAATAGACCGGCCAGTTGTGGCCCAATGTTAGACAAAAAAAANAGGTGTGGCCCAATTTTAAAAAAAAAAAAAAAAAAATTAAACCAATGAAGTAACTAAATGATCTTAAGTTAGATTTTGTAGAATATCATAACCATTTTATTGCAAAAGATATTATGTAACCCAATAGTACATGTTTAAGGTGCAAGCATCAACTAGATTCCTTGCAATCACGAAGCGAACTCCACACGAGGATCCCCACAAAACCCTCAGAGCACACCTTACACTTTATAATACAAAACCTCTCAAACTCTCATAAATGTCTTTCATTGTGGTTCTCTATATTTCATTGTCTTAATTATTGTAGACGTGGTCTTTTTATAGACAAAAAGTTTCACACAAAAAGCACTTTGAAAGATGGTTTTTACGTTTCTAAACGAATCCACTTGCTTCAACATTATTTTTCATATGTTGGTTGAAACATGTATA